>JBCJKH010066386.1:0-13473 GCA_039877255.1 Loriculus beryllinus | reverse complement strand
TTCATTTCCCTTCTTTTCTTTCCCTTCCTTTCCCTTCCTCTATTTTCCCTTCCTTTCCCTTCCTCTATTTTCCCTTCCTCTCCTCTCCTCACCTCTCACCTCTCCTTTCCTCTCCTCTCCTTTCCTTCCCCTTCCCTTTCCTTTCCTCCATTTCCTCTTCATTTCCCTTCTTTTCTTTCCCTTCCTTTCCCTTCCTCTATTTTCCCTTCCTTTCCCTTCCTCTATTTTCCCTTCTTTTCCCTTCCCTTTTCACCACCAGAGTTTAAGTCAAAAGGACTTACACAGACACATATATCAAGAATGCTGGAGATCTCTGGTCAAAAATATAAAGAAATTAATTTGGTCCTGAACTTACATTTGCAGATCTTCATAGGAAGCAGCCTGTGTAACCTCCATGAATTAAACACACTAGTCAAAAGCCTTTGGCATCAGTGGTGGATTAATGACCAGCTAAAAAGAAGATGGCTTGAAGAAAGCACAGCCATCATTAAGCCAGTGTTCTGTGCCAAGGTTATTGCCATTACAGGCCTTTTTAAAAGGACTAGGAAAATAAACATCAGAGAGCAAGTAATTTCTTGTATTGAGCCGATACTTCTTCTATGGATTTTTGCAGTTTTGAAGGGTGCCACTTTCACTTTTGGCACACATTTTTTCAAAAGTCTGTAGGAACCAATGCTTGGATTTCCTCATATTTTACGTAATCTGTGACACAGTTATGAACTTGTCATCTCTTCCAGAAATGTTGGAGGAAAGGCTCCTGAAATGAGCCGGAAGTTGTTTTGCTTGAAATAGACTACTGTAGGTTATGGTCAGTAGGTAATGGTTGAAAAAGCAACACCTCTACACTCACTTTCTCATACCCAAATCAATTATTGCAGCCTAGAAGATCTGTTTCTTGTTTGGAATGGTTTCTAAGAAAATCTGTGTGTTTGTGTAAAACTTACTAAAGCTATAAATGCTGAAATGCTAAGCTTTTGCAAATGTCCCAATTTTGGCTATGTGGACAAGAGCTGGATTACTAAAAGAAGAATACTTATCAATGTCAATTTGCCAAAGACATGATCAGAATGATACATCAGCTTTCAACTGGCATAAATCTAAGACAATTGCTGCTTTTTTTAGACCAATATAATTGAGAACAAAACACAGGTTCTTGTATATTCGGACTATTTGTTCTCTGGGTTTTTTAAACTATTTGTAATTCTTTATGAAATAATTTTTATCTGTCTCTGGCTGTAAAATGATGGAATCCGCTCTTACTAAACTAGCATGTTATAAGTACCTCACTGTGTCACATTCCCTCTGTTAATCACTCTTGAGCCAATTATTACAGCCCCTTGCTTTCTTTCTCCATTGTAATTTTCTTTCTGAACCCAATCATATCCAAACAAAACCAAAATTACATGAAAGGATGTCAGTGGTGCGTGCACGGCATTGAATCCAAATCATAAAATTGGGGTCTATATATCATAAATCAAGTAATGCAAAAACTTATATTTAAAAAAATAAAAAATAAAAATCAGGTAGGGATAAAACTCAAAACCCATACAGCAGTCCCAAACATTGAGCCCGAATGAGAAATGTGCAGTAATTTTAAGAATGGGCATCCATTATGGACTTGCTTATTTTTCTGCAGCATATCTGATATTGGCAGATGCAAATCTGCCAATAAAAGGGCTTTATTTTGCATTCTGAAGAGACTAGTAAACACACAGGCTCTAACTGAATCTTTACGTCTTTATTTTAACTTTACTTTTTATTCCTACATGTAATCTTCTCCCCAAGCTCCCTATTGTCCTTTTTCCTATTGTCCATGTATTCTCCCATACCTAGACAAAGTTAGAAGAAAACATATTTCAGTAATGGGTGACGTGGCAAAACCCACAGCAAAGAAAGATTTAACATGTGCTACTCTCTTTTAAGCAGATAAAGCCATATCAGAATAAGAACATTTATTTAAAGACAGCCTTCTTATCCATGGTTAAATCAACTTAATCATTGAAGAGCACAACGTAGGTCTTTGATGTGGGAGAGAAAAGATTTGACATGCAGCCTCATCAGACTGAAAAAGGCACTTTTATTTCTGCTTTTGGTTCTTCTAGTAGTTGCTTAATTACCTGCAGCATCTCAGCTGCTGGCTGCTACGAAGTTCCCCAACACTATTCACATGAGGAATAAAAAGCTAGTTTTAATTCAGAATAGAGACAATTCCAAAGCTCCCACTAGCATTTTCTCACCACTTCCTCACCTATGTGTAGTCGCACTCCTCTTATCAGAAAAGCTTCCAGAGTCCACTGAGGACAAGGGTTGAAAAATGAAAAGCAAGTTATTCACTAGAGAGCTTTTGTCCCCCACTCCTTTTTTCTTTTTATATTTTTATATTGTAGGACTTGAAATGTGCACAGATTTCTTAACTAGGATTTCTACTGTCTGGAATATAATCAAGAGATTATTTTCCAGAGGAATCAAAGTAAAAGACTGAACAGAAGGGTGAGTTCAAGTTAAAGCACAGGTTGTTTTTCTAGAGGAAATCTACAAGCTTGTTGTATTTCTCTTTTTTTTTTCCAAGCCCTTTATTGGACATGTTAGCTGGCATATTCTTTTATCATATTATTCTGCTGTAGTCTCCTTCACTTTGCTTTACAGATATGAAGGAAAATGGGTACCTCATTAATCTGCTTCAGTCCAGTAACCAGTAAGGCAGCAATTTCACTGACTAGATTGTATCATATTAGCTGGGAAAAAGAAGGCTTAAAGCTAAGCAAAACTGAAAGGGAATTAAACCACATGATGTATAATTTCTCCCAGTATGGATAACTAATTAGCTTTAATCATTATTAATTACAATTCAGCCTTGTTTTCCTTCAACATAACCAATACTTTTCAGTCTTGTAGAAAGTCTATCTGTTGAAAATCAAAGGGATTTCACATTCAGTCAAGGTATGCTCATGTTGACAAGTGACAGGCAGAAATTCTGCACCAATAAGACAAAACAAGGGGAAGGAAAAATCAAGGTTTGGGGAGTTCTAGCTGGCACTTCAAACTCAAAAGTCTGCACCCACAAAGTGACAGAATTAATCCCATGCTACCTGTTTACTTTGTTTAAATCATCTGCTGGAAGAAATCGCTGCTGATGCTTATGAATAAATAAACAATGTTCATAATGGCTAATTTCTGAAAAACAGTCACAGAAATCACAATAGTCACAAAAATAACTAGAATATTTTTCTGGAAAAATTCTTTTTGCAGATATTTTTTCTTCATCTTGAATTAGATGTGGTTGTCATGACACAGAAACTTAAAATATCTGCTGATGGACTGGGCAAGTTATGAGAATGAAATGTTTAAATAAACAGCTTTTACTAATGTAGGGTCTTGCAGCAAGATCACCCTACGCAGCTGGAAACTGGTGGGTTCTTCAAAGACCAGGAAGATTGTACTGTTGTAGAAATAATGCAATTACATTTTCCCAGGAGGATTACCAAACCCAAATGTATCTGTTTCCAAATCAGTACTGGCATCAGCTAGAGAAGACAATTATCCTTAATGATATTTTCACTTTCTTGTGTCTCTCTGACAGGGTATATCTCCTGTTCAATACAGCCCTATGAAGCAGGTAACCATCATCAACCCCAATTTCCAGACGAGGAAAATAAGGCAGAGAGATGGGATGGCAAGTGAAAGAAAGACATATAATGAGTTAGTAGCTAAATAAGAAGAATCAAGCAACTTCTAGTCCTAATCTGCCATTCCAGCCACTGGTAAATATACCCTATTTCTTGATTAAACACACATGCTATAGTTTCTGCCACCAGGGGAAATGTGAAAGGGTAACCGCTAAAAGGCAATCACAACAGCATAGTTACTCAATAAATACTACATAGCTACTGCACAGTCTATGGTCTTCAATTTCCATTCTCTAAGACCCTTGTTTTTATTTCCCCCACTCCTTTCTCTCTGCACTCACTGAGTCTGCACTCAAAACTATGTGTATCTATTTAACTTGCTTCCAATTCCTAATCTTCTATTGGAAATATTTGCTAGTTGACATTGGTGCAACTTCTTTCAATGTAAGCTTCTGTCATTACAGAATAATAACACAATCATTATATTATAGAAAAAAACATGAGTGGTAATCCAGGAATAGTAGTAGGATCCTTTCCATTTTTTCATGTCCCTCATTTTTTTCACATCCCTCATTTTTATCACATTCCTCTTTCCTATTATTTTCTTTTCCTGTGGTTTGTCTACTAAGAATCTCATCTAGTTCTATTTAAATATATCACTGATTCTAGCTCCAGTCACCTCCCTTCTCAAGTTTTTTCATATGGTTATTACTGTTTTACATGAAATCGCATTCTCTGAAAGTCTGCTCCCAAGTTGCTCATTTTCAGGTGACTTTTTTACATGCTTCCTGCCAGTAACAGAAAATTGTCTTCCTTATTTTAAGTACTGGAGTATGCACTCCATAATTTAAGTCAGTTCAAGCAGAGGTCACCTCAAAATTCCTATTGTTCCAATTGGAAAAGAGAATAGAGATGATCACACCTCCTCTGTATTACTCATGTCTTTGTGATTTGGTGTCACTCTTAAACCCTTCTATTGTAAATTGCCTGCTAGAGCAATTTCTTCCTGCTCTAGCTGTGCAATCTTTTGCCATCCTGTACTAAGTAATATTGATAGCATTGTTCACCTGGGGGAAAGTTTGAGATTTCCTATCCCAAGGAAAAGCTCTCTCAGAAACAGAGACAAATTCTTTTGACAGCAAACTACTTATATAGAGTCATCTAAAACATACATCAAAGAAACAAAAGAAAGCCGAGTCGAGTTCTTTACTGTGCCACAAGTCAGACTGAACAGCTATTATGGGCTTTCGTAGTCCTTATGAAATGAAAAGTGAACACACTGTTGTAGGAAAAAAGGGAGAATATGTGGGATTTCTGGGGCTAATTATAGGATAAATTTGCTCCAGGCATGAAAAAGTTTGTTATTTTACTTTTTCTAGTTCACTAATTCTGAAAGCCTCTTCCACCTCAAGGCCTTTTCGAAATAGGTATGCATTACAGTCAGCATCACTGAAGGTGAGAACATGAGCAAAAATAATAGATATCAAAGAACAAAACCAATAGATATGAACACTTCCACATGAAAGTGTAATTCTTCTGTGACTCTAAACTTCAAAACATACATTTCGTCTTTGTACTCTGGTCAACAGGAGCCTTCTCTCTTACAACTTTTCCTTCCAGAAGCAATCTATCTATAGGGCAGAAAGATAGGTTATAAGTGCAGTACCTCCCTTAAGAATAAAGGCAAATGTTAGATATGTCCTCACAGCCTATAGAATCTCAAATTTTATTACAGGAGATTTAGCAAAAGTGGCTGAACTGTTCTAGTCTGTATCCTACAGCCAAGTTTGGATGTTTCTGCAAATAGCATAAAAACTGGTCTTATTTGCCATCTGGAACTAATGGAGAAGCATTGTGGAAATCCTGCAGAACAATAAAAGGTGATTCAGCTGTAGAAGAATCTTGTCCAACAGCATAAGCTTTTCCCAGTAATCACTCAGATATAAGCCATACACATGTAATAGACCCTATCAAGCAGAGTCCAGAGCTGGGCAAAGGGAAGTTGAAATGCACCACTTTTAAGGAGTGAATGGATCCAGAGCATTCAACATATTCAAGCAATAATATTCTTTTGATTAGTTCACAGAGACTTGTCATTCACTGACACAAGGTAGAGCTGCCAAAGCAGAACTATTGTTTAAACCAAATTGTCACTGGTACCTCTCACATTCGAATGCAAAATAGAGATAATGAGATTGCTTTAGTATCTGACAGCTTTTAGGACATT
Organism: Loriculus beryllinus; assembly: GCA_039877255.1. Lineage (NCBI taxonomy): Eukaryota > Metazoa > Chordata > Aves > Psittaciformes > Psittacidae > Loriculus > Loriculus beryllinus. The sequence goes on along the minus strand of JBCJKH010066386.1, from coordinate 7,620 downwards.
TGCAATACCACTCAGGTGAGCCACATCATGTAAGACACACAGAATATAATCAATTCAGAGAAGTATGAACTTTTTTATTATTTCTTTACTTTCATTTATTTTAATATGTAGAGTGATAAAACACTGCAGGGGGACAATGAGGTATACAAAATGTTTTAATTTATATACAGTAAATAATGTCTGAAATATATCTCCACCAAACAGAAAATAATAACTCATGATAAGTCATAATTTCAAAAGAAAAATGTCATATCAAATTTGAGCTATTTTATATATTCCCTAATATATCACAAGGAGAAAAGAGAGATCACAAGGAGAAACCTTCTACAAGTGAAGGTTAATACTCTGAAAGCTGACTGATCAAAACATGTTTAAATTAGCATGAGACTTCTTTTTAATCTCAAGAGACCAGAGGAAGTAATAAAGGAACAATGACTGTTTCCTTATCTAAGAGCTATAAAAATTTCCTTTTGTGCTTTTCTAATTTTTATGTTGAAGAGTATATGTAAAGCACACTGAACAAAAATAGCTATAGAGTCATTTCCTTGGCTAAATGCACTTTACAAAGAAAGTTTGCCTGCACAGCTGAATCACTAGACTGAAGTGAGGTAATTATTTGTGGAAAACATCAAATCCAACCTTTATGCTTTTCATAAAATGTCCTTGACCCATCATCTCTCTCTGTTTTTCTGAATAAATGTGTAGGCTGGCATACAGTTACTAATCATCAGAGAAAACAGTGAGGCTCTGGAACAATATTAAAGACAGAAGTACCATTTAAAAGCACAAAAAAAGCTACTTCTAAGCAGCAGCAACTAAACACTTGAAATGGTAGTGGATTGCAGTAGGTACCTTCCACCCACAATATAAGTTCCAGTCTCATATTCTCATATGTTCACCTCTAGCATATCTACCAGCAATCAGATGGTTTTTATTCTTCCTTAACAAGAGAACAGCATTAGTATAACTCCTGTGTAGAATATCAGTATTTATAGTTGTTGATGTCTTTAATAAATTCTTTCCACTTAAGAAGAATATTATTCCACAAATCAGTCCTAAATGTAATACTAAAGAAGAAACATGTCAACAGAACACCTACAGTTCTCTGCGGTGTACTCTGCATTTTTTTCTCATATATTTCCTGAAGCTAATGAAAATTCTAGGGGAAAAAAACCCACAAAATATTTTCCAGAATTTGAGAAGGCAGATAAGGGAGAACTAGTCTCCACAATTCTAAACAAATTTATTCATTTTGTAAACCAGTTCCAGATTTTTTTATGCCATGCTCTTAAATCCTTAGTGGGTGAAAAATTCTGTTGACTTTACCAGAAGTTTACCAGATAAGGATCACAGATCCTGATTCTGAGGGACTGAAAATATTTTCTCCTTTCATTTTATAATGGTCTCCCAAACTTTGACACTGCATTCACATGACAACCTCTTATTAGGTGTTGAACTGGCAACTCCCAGTGTCTGTGAAACATTCTTTAATTATCATAGTCAAAGGATGCAAAATTTAGAGGTTAATTTTATTTAACAAATTAATATTTTTGTTACAAGAAGTGCTTGTCAATATATACAACAATAATGTTTTAAAATATTTTGTTATTCTTCATGTGTTGATTTAGGAGCTTAATGAGATGATTCTAAACTGACACTGAGAATCTGCCAAAAAAATCAGAGACCTTAGAAAAAACACAAAATATAAACTACTAAGTGAACTAGTCAGCCAGAGGCCAATCAAATAATTCTCTTTGCAATACAGTTTTTAGAAATTAGGACAGTATTGTTTCTTTTCAGTCCTTGGTGGTTTTAAGTAGAAGGTACTGCAAAAAAAGAGATTTCTCCAATCTTCTTCAGTATTGACTATGGTAATTTCTAGGCTTTGTTGTCTGGCTTCCTTGTATGAAATCAACAAAATTGCTCACAGCTGAACAGCTTTTAAGCTCTAGAGCTTTTTTTCCCAGTCCACATAACTAACAGCCTTTCTTGTTATAAGGTCTGATGGTTACCTGGTGGTTCCAACAAACTGAAGAGAATTCTGCACTGATTGTCACTTTGTTGAGTGTGTTACAATCCTCTCCTTGCTGGAAACTTAATCTTTGACTGAAAGAAATAACATCTTTACAAGGACTATATCTTTTGTAGGTTTCAGTTGGGTTTTTTCACTTAGGAGAATGAGACAGTTTGAGGAAGCAGTTTCCACCGCCATACTCACAGATACAGTCTACCAGGCTCTGACTAAAATTTCAAACTTGAAGACAACTGGAGAAATGTTTGAACTGTTCATCGTCTCTGTATGGTACTTACTCAAATATGAAAAATGAAAGAGGAAGTGGAAAGAAATATCAGAGATAGCTTAATGTAACTTAGAAACTTGGAGAAATCTAGTTTAGAGAAATAATCATGTGTTGAGGATGATCTTAAGAGTGCAATGCAGCTGCACATGCGAGGCTAGCCAGAAAGTGCTGGTGTAAGCGGACCAAGGAGAAAAATAATGTTTGTTCCTCATAGACTGTTTCGAATAGGAAGTTCTGGGAGCAGAAGATATCTTGTGCTTAACCAATATGTAGTCCTAAAAAGAAACATAGCCTGTAAGAGCAATGATTGCTTAAGCAATAACATAAATTGCTATATCTAAAGCACATATCAGCTAGAAACAATAACAAGGAAATGGTTACCAAAAATGGTGATTGAGTAACCTGTAGGAGCATATTTGTGTGGCGGGTCCTTATTGGTTATTTGTCATAACACCCTTGTAAGCTTAAAGTATATAATCAAGTGACTTTGTTAAATAAACAATTCTGTACTTCCATGAAGTCCGTGTCATCATACACCACAATTATGAACTTTATTATTAAACGAAATAGTATGTAAAGCCAATGGCTTTATGAATAAAATTAAAGCACTAAAGATACACTAGATCTAGTGTATGGGAAGCAACTAGATAGAACCAGTCATACCTACATATCGAAATCCTTTGATGAACATATATTTCGGACATTCAATACAGTGGAAGCAGGTGGCCTTTTTGAATGATTATTTACATATGTAGACCGTGGACTCCAATACTGCAGGCTTGGATATTACAAGGACATATTTCCCATGTGGGATGAGAAGTGACCAGTTTATATTTGACATGGTTCTTGTTTTACCCTCAAGCATTCAGGACTGGCTTCCAGCACAAGCAGAACAACTAGTAAGTACTAGTAATAAGCCATTCTTCACAGTGTCTGCAAGCCCTCATGAACTACAAGAGAGTGGGCACTTTCGGGTGTAATCCATTAGCTTGAAAGCAACAGAAAGTACTGAACACAAACCAGGTAGGCCAGCTGACCTCATACAGGTGATCTGTAAATCAAAGATTGCAAGCTTACTAAGCTTATTTTGTTGATAAACTAAAACAAACAAACAAAAACCAAAAGCAAAGCCAAACAAATAAAATCCCACCACAAAACCAAAACAAAACCAAAAAACAAAGCTGAGCAAACACAGTTGAAAAGTACCCCAATCCCCTCCTAGCTGAAAGTACCCAGAATACATAGGAAATGCTGCTGTAATGTCTCACGAAGTATTGCTAGTTTTCATATTCCAAGTTCCTAAGGCTGGAGGTTTTTGACAATGTATCACAATCTCAACTTTTCAAGAAGAAAGAGAGCCTTACAACAAATAACAGCTATAGGAAATACGGTCTGGGAGTATATTTTTTTCATTTTTTTCTCCTAGAATGTGGCAAACATTCTTCATGGAAAACAAAAATACAGTTACATTTAATTTTCTTGTTCAAAAGAAAAAATATATGCTATTTTCCCATCAGTTTTGCTGTTAATGGAAAGGTCTTGTGTGTTCTAAGCCAAGCCTGTGAGGAAATCATTGGCATTCTCTAAAAGGAGAATGATATCATAATTACTGGAACTTTTTATCATTTTCATCCTGGTTTTCTGAACAGGAGAATACTGTAGTCTTCCACAGGTATAGCCACAGCTAAATAAACTTGTCTGCAATACAGTGGAACTGCAGTCTTGAAACATGAAAACCTGATGCTTGTCAATCTTCTAATATTGGTTCATTCTGAACAAAACTTTGAAGCCTTGTGAAAGAGAATAAAGAGGTTCTTAAGACAGAATCATAGAGTCATAGAATGGATTGGGTTGGGAATGACCTTAAGATCATCCAGTTCCAGCCCCTCTGCCATGGGAAGGGATGCCTCACCCTAGACCATGTCACCCAAGGCTCTGTCATAGAATCATAGAATCATAGAATACTTAGGGTTGGAAAGGACCTTAACATCATCAAGTTCCAACCCCCTTGCCATGGGCAGGGACACCTGACACTAAACCATGGCACCCAAGGCTTTGTCCAACCCGGCCTTGAACACTGCCAGAGGTGGAGCACTCACAACCTCCCTGGGCAACCCATTCCAGTGCCTCGTCACCCTCACAGGAAAGAATGTCTTCCTTATATCTAACCTAAACTTCCCCTGTTTAAGTTTGAACCTGTTACCCCTTGTCCTGTCACTAGAGTCCCTAATGAAGAGTCCCTCCTCAGCATCTTTATAGGCCCTCTTCAGACACTGGAAGGCTTCTGTGTGGTCTCTACACAGCTTCTCTTCTTCAGGCTGAACAGCCTCAACTTCCTCAACCTGTCTTCATATAAGAGGTGCCCCCGATCATCCCCATGGCCCTCCTCTGGACTTACTCCAACATCTCCCTGTCCTTTTTATGTTGAGGACACCAGAACTACATGCAGTACTCCAAGTGAGGTCTCATGAGAGCAGAATAGAGTCAACTGGTTTGTGTTGGGAAAAACCTTGCAAATGGAAAAACCTTCCTAATGCCACATCAGTTCTGTCTCAATGTACTGTATAATTACAATCTCTTCTCCTTCCCCTACAATTAATATAATCAACATCTACATATTTTCTTGTTGCTTTTATTAGCGTTATTAAACAAAATAATACCCAGAGCTGGTATTCCAAAACTGATTTAAGAACATTAAACAGCACTTGTTACCATTAAGGACTGATCTGGATGATATTATGGTGCTCATATTTGTTATCACTGTATGAAAGTTATTATAGTAATAAACCCACATAGTTTTGCAAGTGATTCCATTTAATCTCAGCACAAACAAATAAACTGTCTTGCAGAGTACTTTACATTATTAATCCATTGCCGGTGGAAAGCCAGAAAAGCTGTAACTGTCGTTCCTCATTTACTCATTCATGTAGACAGATCGGCATTCTCCGCTTGAAAAACTGGCAACCAATAAGCCCCAGCAGGCTTGGAGGATCACACTGAAAGCAGTCGGGTGCTCAGAGCATATGAAAGCATTCTTCTCAAAAGAGAAGAATGTCTCTTTTCTAAAAAGAATATTGCAGAATAAGTCTGCCATGAGAATTGGGATGACAGTTCAATGATTGCATGTAAGCAATGCCAAGGATAAACAACAAGGTGGTACAACAGTCTTACAAATACCATTTTTCTGATTATACAGGGAGGGAGACTGAAGTATGGCTTCTTACACTTTTTCATTTTGTAGCAAGTCTGAATTACAATAGGAGCTTTCTACACTCAAAAAAGAACTTTATGTCCCCAGCACAGTAATATGTGGATTTCATACCAAGACATCATTACAAAGTAATTTTATCATTATCATATAGCTTGTCCCAAACTCTATACTTTCTTGTGCTCCTTTAAAGTGGAGAGCAGAAGAAAGAGAACAACCAGGACCTCCTAGAAATTCTTCTGTGCCCCAGAATACTTCATATTCATGATTCCATATGCCTGAATTGCTCTATACCATACTGGTTTTAACTCAGCATTCACTGTCTAGTGCAGTGTTGATCACTTGTCTGATAAGCATACCTATAATAAAATGGGGAGATTTGTATCATATAAATAGGTTTAAAAGTATTATTAGTATCTATGTTTAATCCAGGATGGTGTTTTGGCATTAGAGTGCTTGGAAGGAAGTGTCTTTAAAAGACTCCTCACCTATTATATGATGAAAAGAGTTTTAAAGAAAAGACTTGTTTCATTTCCGAGCCACAGCCTATGGGTAACCATAGCCTTATTTAAGCTGGAGAATATATTTGAACTGTACAATTTTGCACAGCTTTTCTTTTGAAATAATAAAGTAGGCCTTTCACATTGCATGGAAGCATGACTTCGATTTTTCAGACACCCATACTGTTCATTATATAAAAGGACCAAGTGAGATTCTCTCCAAAGGCTACCCCTGAGGAGCTTCTGAAGTAGTGAGTTTTTGAGAAGCAGAACTATTTTTGGGGAGAAATTACTTGCTTTAAGGTCACATGTCTTCTCAGTGCCAGAGAGAACATAAGCATCAAGAATTTCTCTCTGGTCCCTTATTCTAACTAGTGGACCATAGTCTAGATTTCTGCAAATCAGTTCGTCCCTGCCTGTCACAAATACTTTCCTGTTTTTATGAACTGATATCTCATTCCTACACTAATAAGCATGGTTGGAGTAAAGCTAGTAATTGAAATTTATGACTTGTGTACCATTTTTTAACACTTTTCCAAAGACTCATTAAATCTCTTTTATGTGTATTTTTCCCTGCCTCATACTTTCATTAACTGAAAAAAAAGAGAATAGTCTCATTTACAACACAACTGCAGCCATACAGGGTCCTTGCTTGACTGATGTTCTTCTAATGAATTATATGTATTGTAAACAAGTACTGCAAAATAGCCCAAGGTCTTCTCCATTAATTTTTCATTAATGAAATGCACCACTTAGCTTGTTTGACACTTAAGTAATTCCCATAAATTTAAAATAGAGGTCATCATAAGGAAAGCATTTGAAAGTGTCATTGAGGGAACAAGCTAATGAACTATTCACCTTCCCCAAACACTTCTAAATTCACAGGCTAGTCAGCTGTAAAATCTGAAAACCAGTAATATTTTAATTCTTAAAGTAGCTGCCAAGATTTAATGAAAAGACACTCTAAAATTGAGCTTTTGCTCAAGGACTTTTCTTCTGCTTTTTCTCTCCTTTTACATTCTATGTTAGGAAAGTTCTCATGCCTTATTTAGCTTAGCATATCATGAAAAAAAGAACACCTATATGAGAGAGGCAAACAAAAAAATGGGGTTAAGCTATGACACCTTGTTTAGGTTGATTGCAATTGATGGTGGGGCATGTGAGACCATGTTAATAGACAATCTCTCTTCCATGTTCCAGACAGAGGAAAGCTCAGTCATAATCTTTGACACTACCATTTCCCAGGAAAACTGCAGTACAAGTCTTGACCCAGCCATCATTTTCTGCTAGTCAGCAATGTAAGTGCTAAAAAATAGCTTGTTGTAGCTATATCAGGCAGGTCACTTTGTGATTTAGCTACAACTAAGGTAATAGAGGAGAACTGCATGCTCCTGGGCCTGCAAATGAAGCTGAGATATTGATATTTCCCTCCAGACCAAAATCTGCTTGCACAGCCAAAAAAAAAAATATTAATTTTATATATATATAAAAATTAGTTTTTTATATGTATATATACATATATATATATATATATATATATATAAGAAGAAGAAGAAAGGGAAAAGAACACCACAAGTAGCCACAAGTAACCACAAGTAACCAGAAACCTTCT
>JBCJKH010066382.1:14944-28050 GCA_039877255.1 Loriculus beryllinus | reverse complement strand
GTGGAGACCTCATAGCAGCCTTCCAGTATCTGAAGGGGGCCTATAGGGATGCTGGGGAGGGACTCTTCATTAGGGACCGTAGTGACAGGACAAGGGGTAACGGGTTCAAACTTAAACAGGGGAAGTTCAGGTTAGATATAAGGAAGAAGTTCTTTACTGTAAGGTTGGTGAGGCACTGGAATGGGTTGGCCAAAGAAGTTGTAAATGCTCCATCCCTGGCAGTGTTCAAAGCCAGGTTGGCCAGAGCCTTGGCAACATGGTCTAGTGGAAGGTGTCCCTACCTATGTCATGGGGGTTGGAACTGGATGATCTTAAGGTCCTTTCCAACCCTAACTATTCTGTGATTCTGTGTGTAAGCTTTTGGTTTGCTAGGGTGGTGGTAGGGTACAGTATACCAGGAATAACATGGTTCACCTTTTACATGCTTGTTTGAATCTTATGAGTGACTGGTTAAAACTTAGAAATAGCAAGTATGATCTTTCATGGGTTTAGTATTTATTTGTTTTTCCAGTTCTCTTTAGAATTGTGCTAAAAGCAAACAATCTGTGCAGTGAGTCAGTTAACAAAAAAAAATCCTCGAGTTTTCCAACTACAATTATTTCTCTTTTTGCCTTCATTAAATTCACTGCTGGTGAAAGGTGCTGAGTGAACAATCCTAACAACTGAACTTTTCTGACCTTAGCTATGTGAAAGTAGCACACTGTAGCAACCTTTCTCTGCCCTTTGCTTTTCTGCTGGCTCTTGCTAAGTATGGGCTTAATGCTACCAACTTGTCTAACTTGTCTTGCACAGCTATCGAATAGTCTCCAGGTAGTAATGACCTTTGGTCATGGTGGACATGGGCCAGATTTGAACTAAACAAGCAAACTGTAAAATGACCTGTATCCCATTACCAACCTACTATCCAGACTTACTCATTAACATTTTAGTGGTGAAAGTTCAAATGAGTTATTTCATTAATAGTCATGAAACTAATTACATTGAAGTGCATCTGTCAGTAGTACAGGCAACTGGCTTCTGTGCTTCTGAATAAATTCTGTCTGTGTTAGGAAATGTTATTCTGCCTCTAACTGAGAGAAATACATTGCAAATCATGAAGAGGTATTAAAAAGGAGAATGCAGATGTGTCCTAAATGTGATATGCTTGGTGCTGCAGTTCCCAAGTGCAATCAATTAATGAAATGAGTAATCAGAAGTGTGTTTGAGTAGAGGAAGGGTCTCGGGCAATATTTGTACTTCATTTCTTCCCATAAGCAGTAAAAATTCTGCAGGAGAGGAAAGACTAGGGGACAGGAGAGTTGTCATTGAGTTGGATAAAATCAGACTCAACCCAGTATCAAGATTAGTTTGGATATGTAAAAATGAAACCTAGATATACTGGGAAGATCTGACCAGAGCCCTCAAAGTATCTATTCAAGTGATTTCCATGGGAATTTGGCATCTGATTGTGGTTAAGGACAATCATCAAATTTTCTTTGCTCAAGATCACAGGAAAGTTTGTGGTAGAGCAGCTTTAGTTTCCTGAGCATTAATCCAGAAGCCCAACACTGCAGTGACTCCAATTTGCTGAGAGTGTGCGAATTTCTCCACCACATCATTCCCATACCCAGTAGAGCACATCAGGTCAGGTCTGGTCCCAATGCAGGCAGGACTGTTATTTGCTGTTGCTGTCATCCTTCCTTTCCTATGCCTTCCTGAACATGCGTGTGCTCCGCAGACACCAGAAAGACACACATTTGGAAGTAACTGCTGCCTTTAAGAATGAAAAATAAAGTTGTCCTCAGTATGTGGTCATTTATGGTCCAAGAGTTGTTCATTGGGGCTACTGAAACAGACTGTTCCTCCACGTGTGCAGGTAGATGGGGGAGACTCTCCTTGTGAGACTGAGGAATAGGTGTAGGCTGAAAGTGGTTTGTAGACATGTCTCAAGGGTATCCAAACCATTAAGCTATTCCCCTGCAGTCACAGCTTGGCTGGATTGACCACAAAGAGAGTTATTTGCTAAGGATTATCCAAGAACATGGTATTTATAATCTTAGACCCTATGAGAAATTAATTGCCCGACAGTCTAAGATAACGTTTGTCTCTCTTCTAGGGTAAGCAAATTGAGGAGAGAGAAAGGGCAAGAAGTCATAAATCCGTTTCTGCTAATTCTTGCCATTGGAGAGTGTTCCCCTAGAGAAGGGACTCAAAAGCAGAGATAGGAATTTGGCCAGATTTTTTTTTGTACCACAGTCTCCTGTCTGTAAAATGGTACTGTGCTTTTCTGGAGAGAAATAAAAACATAAAATAGTGTGAGCAGTAACAAGGTTACACAGGTATTTAAGGTAGATGAACCAGTTTGTATCATAATTACAGCCTGAAGTCAGCTCCATTTACAAACAGCCCACTGTTAGGAAAAGTACTGTATGAGTATATAGTAAAAGTAACTGCTAGTTATGACTGTGAATCTGTCCATATCAATATGTCTTTATGAGTCTCAATGCTGTGGCATTCTGCACTGGCATGTGCAGAATTGGCTTTACTACCTACTATTTTTGTAGTGTTTAAAGGCTCTAGCAAACACAGCTGTGTTAGGGAGACATTACAGGAGGCAGAGTCTCTCTAAACTTAAAGACAGCAATGCAAACATTGAAAATATCACTGTGTATTTGTTTTATATCTGGGCAACTAAACTGAGATACTTCAAGTAACCTACAGGGAAGTTAAGGAGGTGGTACTTACGTGTGTATCATACACACTCTATCCACTGAGCTGTTGTAAACCAAAGATGAAGCTCAGTTACTTTTGCTCCTAGTACGTTCTGGTTATATTTCTGTTCTTCAGAAATACTGTACTGTAGAGAAACCTGCTCTAGAGTAACTGCAATGAGGGAGTTAGTGCAGATTCACAACACAGACAACCTGGCACCAGTGCAAATATGGTCTTATAGTATTGCCATAAATGCCAAAGAAATGAACTATAATGGGTTCAGCTGTGTTGGAAAGGCCAAGAATTATTAGAAAGAGACAAACTATGTTTTTTTTCTTCAATAGAGAGCACCTTGCTCTTAATTTTGTGTGGAACGTTCCTCCTGGGATCTTCTCAGCTTGTCTCTAGAGGAAGCTAAGCCATAGTGGGACCAGGGTGATGCCTCCTCCATGCAGTGAGTAGGAGTTCGCATAGCATGATCCCTGGGAAGCAGGAGTGCAAGCCTGCAGTGATATCTGTCCCCTTCTTGCTTCCAGCTGACTGTGCTAAGAATGCAGAGGTTGGAAATGGCTGGGATTGACTCTGGCAGTTGACCAAAGCTGGAACATGGTCAGATATGTAGTTCAGATATCTTTGTTTAACTCACTTTGGGAAGCTGTGCCATGTGAATTTTTCGGATGGGGAATAGCTTTTTCAAATAGTGTTTTCAAAACCGAGTCAGCAAAGAACAGTACTGAACACTTAAGAGGTATCACAAGGAACTCCAGGGAAGTGGAACAGATGTTCAGTGTATCTCTACCTGTGAAGAGGTCATACAAAAGGAAAGATCACTGAAAGCTGATCTGTCCTGTAAGAAAGGTTGTTTAATCAACAAGTTGTGGCTGCCCCATCCCTGGTAGTGTTCAGTGCCAGGTTGGACGTGGCTTTGAACAACCTGATCTAGTGGAAGGTGTCCCTGCCTAGGCAGGGGGGCTGGAATTGGATGATCTTTAAGGTCCTTTGCAACCCAAATTCTATGATTCTATGATTAATCAAGAAAAAATACTGGATGAGAACTTGAGCAGTTGTCAAGTTCTGCTGTCTGTGTTAGGGATGGCAAATGACAAAAACATTATCTACCAACTAATATGCAACTTTTCCAAAGTGCTCTGAAACTGCAGGGAATTTTATATTAATGCTCCTGAGCTCCAGACCAGACCTAAGCGTTTCTCTGGCAGTAAGAGAGAGATGCAGTCTTGCCTAGCATCTGTGCAGTTTTACCACATATTTTAGCAGCGTTTGGCCTTCTTGCTGTGTTATTTCCCACTGCGCCAGTGCAAATAAAGAGGACAGGATACAAATATGTTTGTTATTTGACAGGCAGTAAACAAGCTTTGCCTGCTGCATTTATGCTTGGCTTGGAGTTGCTGAGCTGTATTTCCCAGGTCTCTAAATAAATGCTTTCTGCCCAGGTCATGCCCTAAGCAGGGGCTGTTCCCTTACCCTACCCTCGCTGCCCAGTAAGTTGCAGTGAACTATGAGCATGTGCAAAAAAGCAATGCAGCTGATGAAGAGTCTGGAGCACAAGTCTTAAAAGGAAGAGCTGGGAGAACTGGAGATGTTTAGCCTGGAGGAAAGGAGGCTGAAGAGAAATCTTATAGCTCTCTACAACTACCCGAAAGGAGGTTGTAGTCAGCCGGGTGTCAGTCTCTTCTCCCAAGTAACAAGTGATAGGACAAGAGGGAACGGCCTGAATTTGCACCAGGAGAGGTTTAGATTGGATATTAGCAAAAATGTCTTCATTGAGAGGGTTGTTAAGCGTTGGAACAAGCTTCCCAGTGAAGTATTTAAAAGACATGTAGATGTGGTACTGAGGGACATGGTTTAGTGGTGAATTTGGCAGTGCCAAGTTAATGGTCAGACTTGGTCTTAAAGGTCTTTTCCAACCTTAATGATCTTATAATTTTATGATTCTTTCTTGTTTGCTTGATACATGTATGGTCACAGCTAGAGAATTATATGGAAAAGCATAGTGTGTTGCTTTTGTGTGTGAATTTTACAACTGGGAGCAAACATGAGCTCAGCAGCTCTTTTGCCTTCCCTTTAAGGTTGATCTGTGCAGGTCTGTCTGTACCACCTCAGCTGTGACCTGGGCTGACCTGACCTGGAGTGAGAGTGTGACTCAGTTAATTCCCCTTCAGCTCTTTTAGTGGCTGCTGCAGGGATGGCTGAGGCTGCCAAGTGCCATCAGTGCAGTGCTGTCCTTTAGGAGGTCTCCTGGGAAGGGGGTTGAGACTACTAAGGACTTGTCAGCATCAGCTGGTAAAAACTCCTAATTACCGGGGCTTCCATCTCAGATACATACTGTTATCTGTAAGAACCAGGCTCTCTTTCTCTTTCTTTTCTGCATACACAATTTAGGACCAAACTATGAAATCTTTACTCGCTTCTTACTCTCTGGTGATGCATAATGAACTCATGCCATTGATCCAAACCAAGATAAACACGCTCTTATTACAAGTGACATGTTTACTAGAAATGGGCTAGCAAGTTGTTTACTGTTTAGCTCCCAGAAATAGAGCCGAATCGGTGCATTGATGCAGCAACACATTTCAGGCAAATAAATGAAAATGAAGAATCCATGCATGGGTGCAGCTTGGTGAGGTTTTCCGAGTGAGGTGTTTAAACATTTTGCTCTGGGCTGCCTTTTGGATCAAAGCCCTTTAAACTGCGTGAGTAGCTACAGGGATGCAGAGTGCTGAGCAAAGCTGGGCCTGGCTTGGGGCTGTGTGAGAGCCTGGTCTCTGGTAAACTGCAATGCTTCCTTGTTCTGCCAGTGAGAGGGACAAGCACGTGGAGGAGGGGAAGTGCAGGCCAGTGAAAAGACTACACTTCTATGAGTCAGCCCCAAAGGAATGTTAATTTTAATTTATTTGGTTTGGGTTGAACTAACAGCATTTAACCATGCAGCCAAAGCCCCTGGGTCTGTAGAGCGCTGTGCTAGAGGCAGGCTTAGTAGATTGTCAGGGGCCACTTTGGGATCCCTGCTGCCTCCATTGCCAGAGCAGCTGCAGCTGCTCCAGCCTCATCAGGGACCTTATTTGAGGGACGCTGCGTGCATCTTGCTCAACAAGTCCCAGCCTTGCAGCCTCAGGAGGTTTGCGTTGGCGCTGCAAGGGGTGGGAGAAGCTTTTGCACATGAAAGGTGCCAGGTTTGCATGCACTTTTGAATGCTAGAGGTGAGACTTCACTGACACCTCCGTGCATCACACCCAGCTGTATAAAGCACCACTGAATCTTTCTTCTCCTGGGTCTGTGTTCCCAGTGACCACTTTCAGTACAGTCATCCTGGAAGTGATGGAGTGCAGGCAGGAGTGCCCAAGCACAGTTCTATTCTGTAAGGGACCTGCAGGGTTATGCCGCCCTTCACCTGGTCTTTAATGCTTTTTTCCCCCTAAACTTGTTAAGCCCCATCTTTGACACAGGCAAACCTTTTTGCACTTGGAAAGCAGAGTCTTCCAGAGTTTGGATATCCTAATGGTTGGGAGTCATCTTCCTGCCTACGCATAGCAGTGGCTGGCGTCTGTGGGTTTGTTCTGATGCCAAGAAAAGTGGAAAGGTTATGTATGTTCTTCACCTTCCCTTTGCATGAGAACAAACTCAACCTGCCAGTTTTTTTTAACAGCCATATAGCAGGGAAGAGTTGTGTGACCCTGTGTAAGGCATCAGATCTTTTAATTTAAAGCTTATGTGGCTAGCACAAACTGAGGATCAAGATGGTCTTTCAAACCTTGTGAGATCCACCACCCGCTGTGTTTGTTGTGCTAGATTTGCCCCAGCCTATGTGCAAGAGACTGTTTCTTACTGTTATTTTGTTAGAGTTTATCACTTCATATGAATGCAGAAATCATCAATCATTTAAGACACTGCCTCGTTCCCCCTCTCCATCCCAAATTTAACAAGGCTAAAAGGTAAGACTGTCTTTAAGCAGAGGCAGCAAAGTCTTTACCCAGTCTTAAAAATGGAATTGGCTTGCATAAGGCAGCTGTGGTATTTTTTTAAAAGCAGAGAAGCATGTTTCCTTTTCATTTGTTAATTATAAAAGAAAATTCACCAAGGAGAATCTAGTTAAACAAGTCTGGCATTGAAGGGCAGAGAGAAAAAAGAGGATCTGCCTTCACTGTGTAGCTGGTTGACCCGACTCACAGCCATGAGCTGGATTTAGTTTCCCTCAGATTTTTATTTCAACGTTTTTCTCCATTTTCTTTAGTCCAGTCCTGACAGCTTCAGGAAGGACAGCAGAGCCCTGTATTTCACCTCTGGGCACACCATGAAAACAACGATTTAGAAACTTAAGCATTTCTAAATGGGCTTATTTCATGCAACATGCGCTTGCGGTCCCGGGAGCAGTAGTCAGTGCCCATTACTGGCAGCTGGCTTCAGGGACTTTAATATCCCAGTGTTCTTGCTGCCATCCTCTTCCTCAGACCCACCAGAGCCATATATTTCCTCAGCCCAATTTATGATTTTGTAAAATGTTTAATTTGGTGGAAGTAGAGATACTTCCTTTGCTTTTCACAGACACATTAAAAGGCAGTGGGGGTTGGAGGATTCAGGCAGTGCTGGAGGAAGCTGCCCTTGCAGGAGGCTGACATGAAGGTGCTGAAACATCTTACACAGCTTTGACACGTATGAGGAAAGAGGTACAGCTTTTGGTCTAAAGTTGAGTCCCCAGAGAGGCTGTTTGGAGAGCTCATGAGTTTTGCTGTGGAACCAACTAAACAGTGAAGGATCTCTCCTTGTATGAAGGAGCCCTAGTACTGTTGGATTCAGGGAGCCACACATGCGGGGAGTTTTGCAGGACTGTTCATGCTGTCCAGAATGGGCCAGTATACAGGAATAAGCCATGCCAGTATTTCTCAGGACATCAAGCCTGTATTGTGCCACTTTTTAGTTTTATTAGGTTGATTTAGTTTTGTACCAGGACTTCACATTTTAATTTTGGCTGCAGGACGTATGCCAGAAGGTTGCTTAATATGCCACCCTTATGGTTTAAGCCATTCTGTGGTTATTTAAAATGCCTCAGCGTACCACAGTGAGAAAGAGAAGCAGCTGCTTGAGAACATTTATCCGTTGCTTTGTTGGATAACTGCAACCACTAAATTCAGATGGGCAGCTTTTTCTTGGTTTCCAGGAGCTCTCAAACTCTTGCTCATTAACACCTCCTGTCATCATCCACAGGGTTTAGGAAGTCTAATAGAACCAATGCATTTTCTTGCACCTTCTCTGAAAGGTGTCAGTCTAGCACAGACTGTGAGCACCAAATTTAGCCAAATCACTTGATTATAGTTTTACTCAAAGGTTACATTCTTTCTGTGAACGCAAATGTAGCAGCGCAATTGGGTTAAGGTTCAATTACATGGGGCCTCATTCTTGCTTACTTACCTGTTCGATGAGTGAGCCTATTTACTTTAATTATTATTTAAGAGATCCATTTAGCGTGTTACTGGTATTAGTATTAACAGTATTATTTGGGTTTTATCTGTAGTATTGGTATTATTTAACAGGTGTGAGTGGGAAGCAGAAGTGGTATTTATTCTTCCCACCATCCAAGCAAACAGGAGCACATCTAAGACATGGATAAAATATCCGACAGTTCTATAGGGAGTTTCTGGAAGACTGGTGAGGTTCATCATCTGGTTTGTAGTCATGTAACACCCTTGTTTTATTTAGGGCAAAAGCTGCCAGGGGTGGGGTGGGATGGGTGGAGTGGTGGCTGTAGCATGAATCTAGCATTTTTCAGAAGTGTGGACAGAAGCTCAAAGCTGTATTTATAAGAATTCAACCCACAAAAGAACAAACTTTTGCAACTGCAGTTGCTGATACGACTTTGAACAAGTCACCAGTACTGTGTGAGATTGCTGAGCATCTAAGGCAGGGAGATGCTGATTCTTTTTGCTGATACACTAAGTAGCTAGAGGGACTGAAACTTACAACTGTAGGCTGAAAACAAATAGTTTGCAATGAATCACAAATCTGAATGTGTTTTTGCTTGGCCCAACCTATCATGCTTGATAGCCTGTGCTTGGGTCAGGGATGCAGGAGTTCTGCTGGGATTGCTGGTTGGGGCATTGGAGCGGCACACTGGGCTGTGCCCACTCACAAGGCCTCCGCCAGGCAGGATGTTGTGCTGGTGACGGGGCTGAAACTGCTGAACCAAAAGGCACTTTGAATATGGACTTTGTGCCTTCCTGGTGAAAGACAGAGGATTCGCATGCTTTTCATCAGAGGCCTTTTCTGCTGCTTGTCCCTCTGTACGCACAGTCACCTCAGTGATGCAGGCTATGAGAAGGAGCAAAATGGAGGGTTGTGCTGAAAATTTCCATGTGAGCCATTGCACCCCTGTACTGTGCTTGACCCTGTGAAGAGAGCAGCTCAGGGCCCCAGAGCACCAAAACAGAGGTGGTGCCCAAGACTATTACTGCTGACTTGCAGTGCAGGTATGAGTTGGTCCCAACACAGCAGTACTGTGTCCAGGATGCAGGCAAACACAGGGGCACTTGTCTGTGTTTTCAGTCATTGTTGCTGCAGGTCAAGGTCTCCAAAATATTTTTGTCTTCAGTGGGACAGAGTCCCAGTGAGCTGAAGAAATTAAAATAACGTAGAAGAAACTTGGCAATTGGGCGGGAGGGGATTCACTGGCATAGGTCCTTAAAATATGAGTAAACATTTTCCCCTTGGTGTTTTGAATTCCAGCACTGGCTGCCTATTGCTGGAGTGAACCGTCAGATCAGACACAGTGTAATTGTGAAACTCTCTGATACGTATTTAGAGTGTGCTTACATTCATGAATCTTAAAGCAGGCTACAGCTAAAGGGAAAAAAGCCAACAACCAAAACTGAAAGCAGTGAACAGTAGCCAACTGCCATTTGCTCTAGGCTATCATGAAAGTGGAAAAACTTGTTGAATACACGGAGTTGCAACTTCTTCTCTGAGCTGGGTGGCAAATATGCAGTTGTGTTGATCATTACCAACCTCAAAGAGATAGCATTTGCCTTTCCCAAGAATAGAGGCTTGTAAAAGCAAGCTATTGTTAACATGTACTTGATGCACAGAAACTGGAATGCCCAGCCCATGGAGTCTCTGGTAGGTGCTCAGATCCCTCTGGTTTAGCAAGAAGGCTTTGAGATGCCCATTCTCAGTATGTGTGAGTTGTGTGATGGGGCTCGCTGGTGCTGAGGCAGCAAGGGTGACTGATGCCTGAGCATTTTAGTTCAGCCGCAGGCACTGGGCTGTGGTGGGAGCACTGCAAAGCTCTGAAGCACCTCAGGGCATTCTCAGGGGAAATGGTATCTTTGGGAAGATCACTTTCTTCCCCCTCTCTGTTGCCCATCAGATCCTGCACACAGGTGCCAAAGGACTCCTCTATTCCCTTTGCAAATGAAAGGCCTCTTTATAGGCCAGCCGTAGCTTAGCAAACTTGCCATGGAGAGAAGGTTGAGTGAATCCACGAGTTATGGAGGTAATCAGTAGTAGGAAATTCAATTAAGAAAAAGAACAGCAAAAGTGATATGTTTGGAGATGTTTAAACAAATTTTGGTTATGTGACCTTTGGGAAAAAACAGAGGGCAGACGTTTATTTAATTTCTCTACCTTCACGGGTGGCTACTTTTTGTTTTCAAAAAACATATCTGAGACAGTATCACTGACATGCTAAGAGGCTTTCCTATTCATTTGCAGTAACCTGGTCCTCCCTTCTGCCCCTTAACAACCATGGCCATTAAATTCAGACTACTGCTGTATTTGAATTGTTTAAAAACATATTCCTATTCCCTTGCTTTGCTTCATTTATCTGCCTGTCCAGAAATGCTGAATGTCAATTACTGCTCACTCCTGGTAATGCTCCATTTCTTTCTCATGGTGTCATGAATGACACCACTGCTACTGTAGTCTAGATTCATCTCCTTGTTTGTCTGTGGTTTCTTGCCTTTTGGCATCTGCTGTTTTTTAACAGATTCCCTGTGACCAAGATTTAGCAGGAGCTAGAACAGAAAACTCTCTGTGTATATATAACACTTTAATGCTATACTTTCTAATCCTTTAGTAACCTGTACTCTTTATACCACGATGGAAAGTGAAATACTGCTAAGCAGTTTAGTATACCATCTAATTAGGTGAGGGGGTGGCTAAGGGCAGGATGCAGTCAGCCAAGCCCTCACAGCTGAAAGCCAAGAGAGATCCATACTCTTTAGTTGGAAGAGCTGGCAGGTCCTGCCACCTCGAGAGAGAGACAAGGGTGCCTGTGCCAAGTGTGAAGGTGTAGGCAGAGGTGGAAAGCCCGAACAAGCTGTCAGAAACATATCGCTGACAGGATAGAGATAAGCTATATTGGTGCTGTGTACTTTGTACTGCATTGTGCCACTCCTGCTGGTTTATTCCAGTTGTTTCAGAACTGCCAGTGGGATGTCTGCAGGAAACACCCAAAAACCAGCTGGTCTGTGACATTTAGTTGAGGAATGGGTGCTGGTGATTGTAGACTGTTTGCTTATGTTCCTCTGGCCCATCTTCATTTCCACTGCGGGTTTAGGAATGTCATTCTGCCTTCTAAATTTTGTCTGCATCAGATCCTGAAACCTCAGTAATTGGAAAATTCCTTTTACTGGTTTATCACTTGCAGTATTTCTCATGGTGTTTTATGTTCTCTCGTCAAATAATTTTAATTGGATCCAGGCCAGTTTTCCTCTTCCTTTGTCTTTGAAAGAGTCTGTTTTAAAGGTACTTCCTTCACTGATTTCAAGTAAAGCGATTCTGGATTTAATGAAGAAGCTATAGGTCATGGACAATAACATGGGAATCATGATGGATTGAAAGTACTGGGAAATTTATTAACAGATTGGTTTGGGGACTGAAGCCTCCACTGGGAATGGAAAGCATAAAAATCTTGCATAGGTAGTGGCGAGGTTCAGTTCATGGAAATACCATTTAACCATGAAACCCTGACATAAGTAGTGGCAAGGTTTATTCATGGAAATGCCATTTGCTAATGATAAGGTAGCGAGCTAATGCATACCTGGCTTCTTTGCTGGTGGACGTGTTGGGCAAGCTGCAAAGCACTGTGTTACGAGGAGGTAGCAGCATGTAAACCTGCCTCCTAGCTACCCTGACTTGCTCCCTGTTGCAAGTTTCAAGCACTTGCTGAAACACCTTTGTATTTGTCCTGACCTGCTTCCCAGGTGACTAAGAAGGGAAATGGCTGTTTATCTTTGTTTTAGAGAGGGCTTGAAAAGATTGTGGCCAAATTGCCTCATTTTTCTCCTGAATTTTGCTAGCTTCCTATCAGTCAGGAGATAGGTCCAGGTTAGTGGCAGTGTTTCCATTAGCATCCTTTGTCACTTGATCTCTCAGCACTAGACAAGGGTCAGATGTCCATGAAGATTTTATTTGGTACATCAAGCAGTCCTTGACATCATGTATCAAAAAGTACTGCAGGACCAGTCAGAGCAGGCAGTTGCTCTTCGGATGACCTGATTTTTTTCATGCAGGGATGCTGAAAAATATTCTTCCATTTGCTTCTCTACCAAAATGCTGCTTTTTATGAGCTCCATTTGCCTCCTTCTCTTCCACAGGGCATGTGAGCCTTTACAGGGTTTGAAAGCAAGGCATTTTATTCCAGAGTTCCATTACTGCAGTGTCACTGGGACCGGTATCCTCTTTTAGTCAGATCTAGGCCACAGAGTGGTGTAGCTGGCTTGCTCCTATCTGTCCGTATTGTTTTAGGTTTTTTAGATGGGGAGCAGAAGCGCAAGTGTATATTCTAATTCATTATGCTTTTCAGTCATCCCCTTAGTTTGATTTCCCCTGGGATAATTTAATATTTTTCAGCACTGAGAGAGTTATGTGATCCTTTCCATAAGATGGTCACCAAACCCTAGCCGTAAAGGCTTATTTGGACATTACTTTTGGCTGCCCTGTTCCTAAGGTTGCGCTCTGCTCCACAGGAGAATCTTGCATGTCTTTTTTGGCTGGGAATGTTCTCAGGAAAATCAGAACGGTTTTTGTTTGTGTTTTGCAATCTGCTCGCAGTTGTAGCTCCATCATTTTCTGAGGTTATATTGCAGAAGGCTGGAAGGGAGCAACGTCCACTGGAATGTCTTTTAGGGTGGATAGGTAGAAAAAACAACACACTGCTTGTAATCCCTGCCTTTTCTGTGTTTTATGTTGAATTACTGCTTTTTGCCTACTTAAATATTTTATCGGGTCCAACAAACATTATTTCCAAGACTTTTTACAAGTTGCATTTGCAAAGGTGGAGAGAGCTGATCATAACCCCTGTGGAGCATAGGCTTTCCTGCAGGGGCAGGGACAAAGGCAGCTTTAATAATGTATTTGTATTGATGTGTTACTTGTAGTGTTGTGTCCTGTTAAATAAATGTCTG
>JBCJKH010066382.1:0-14844 GCA_039877255.1 Loriculus beryllinus | reverse complement strand
TGTTAAATAAATGTCTGTCCCCTGAGCAGTGATAAAAGCAGCACTTGTCTATATAAATAACATATGTGAGTTGCTTCAGGGATCTTTCCAGATCTGAAGGCCTTACGTTGATGTAAGTGTAAACTTGCTAGATGTCATAACCATTGATTTATTTGATCAGATAAAGCTCATCAAACGAGTAAGGCATTATGGAGATCTAGTTATTTTCATGCTATGTCTCAATGACATACCTTCACTACCATCTTCATTAACCACTTTCAGGTGAGATGTGCATACAGAGTGAATTCAACTGGTAGACATGTAGGTTAGTAGGCCCAAGTTCAGTTGCAGTTTACTAGCTCCAGTTTACCAGCTCCAGGTCTTTACTGTGGAGGCCAGAGGTTTAAATTTACATTGATGGAATGAAAAGTGAAAGTACTGTAGCTTTTCATCAGAACTGCAGTGCCCATGACTTACATTAGTTTCCCTGCTCTCTGCTGTCTCTTTACCGACTGCCTGAAGGACCCAGCAAAGCCTGGAGAAACCCGTGGTGAGTCCAAGGGGACACTGAGACACCATGCTTTGTCATCAAGTCTATGTATTAAGAACTGGGTATGTTGTCAGAGTGATACAGACGGATATAGCAGAGGCTTCCAGTACAGGAGGAGTTTCTTTGACTACACTGACCTGCTATGAAGACTGCTAACAGGGACAGGGATGGTCGCTGTTTTGCCAGTAGGCTCCTTGATTCTTCTGAGGCCACTGTCAATTCTTAGCTCTGGTGACATAAATCTTGGGGGGCTTGTGCAAAAACGGTTGTTACTTATGATCAGTGTCAGTAACAGTAGATCAGATGCTGGCCCATCCCTGGGGAGGAGTGAAGGCATTGAGGATGGGGTGATGCAGGCTTCGGCACAGGCTGAATGGTGTTAGCTGCGTAGAAGGGTACAATGGGGCTCACCTCAGCAATCCAGCCCACTGGGCTGCAACTTGCACTGCTGTTTGTGTGAGGTGGAAACTGGAAGATGGCTGTTATCACCGTGAATACACCGTCAGCTGCCATCTGTACTGATTGGGTCACCATTCAAAACATAACTTAAAAGTAGAGGAAATCTGGGGCAGAGCTAGAGAGGAAGCTCATTTGCCTTCAGTGACAACAAAATCTTGGCAAGCTGTTTTCAAGTCTTGGGGGTTGTTTTGGTTTCTTTTCGGAAGCCGTTTCCATTTGAGGGGTAATTTTCTCTTGTGACGTTGCTTATATTTCGAGTTGTAGCTTAAGGATTTTTAAGGGTTTGTGGTTTGTTCGGTTAAAGCAATATGAGGCTTAGCAAGAACAAAGGACTTCATATATTTCAGAATGGAGTTTGCCACTTCTATGTGGAAGCAAACAAATAAAAATAAATTGTCCTTAAATTTTAACTTCAATTTCTCACCCTTAAGCTTCTCTTACATTTTCCCATTGCAAAGGGACAGCAAGCAAAATTTGCTTCTGCTGTTTTCATCCCTAGCTGTACACATTTTAGTTTATAGCCAGTACTCTGTAACATGTATATTCTACAAGCATGAGTATGACAAACTACTGGCAAACACATTTCAACAGAACAAATGCAACCATCAGGGAGGTGCAGGACATGAGCCATCTTCCCCAGGGCCTCCACACTTCTGTGCCCTTGTTTCTCCTCTCTGTAATTTCAGAGCTGTTACCTGCCCTGCGAATGGCATGCCCTGGGAGTGCTTTCCTGCTCCTGGGTCTGATTAAATGTGATGTGGGGGGAGGCTTGGTTGGGCACAGCCCCTTCTCCCTGGGAAAGATGCCCATGCAGGTTGGCCGGTTGGGAACTGGGGCTGTCTCCAGCCAGCCCTCCAGCTGGACCGCAGCAGGCTGTGACCTTGTGATACACCATAAACACCTGCAGTTTCTCTACTCTTCAGAGTCATCTGGCCTGGTAGCTCTCGCCTTTCCTGCTTTGACCTGAGCAACAGGGGGCCTTATCGTCTATGCCTTAGCTCTGCTATTAGCACTTACAGGGCATGAGGTACATACGAAAATCCTTCTTGGCCAAGTTGAGCCTGGGATAGTTCCCGCAGCAGTCCCTCTGGCAGCCTCCCAGTGCTGTGTTTCCTTACTTTCTGTGGGTTAAAGAGTTGGACAGATACAGGTACTGTCTGTCGGTAATGCCATGAATTGAGTGATGGGTACAGGATGCCAGAGAAAAGGCAGATGTGGGAGAATAGCAGTCACTGCCTGGGATGTGCTCTTGGAGCCCTCACTCTTCTTCTCCAGGGTGCCTTGTGAGGAGCACAGACCTATGTATCCAACAGTACCTGTCATGAGGAGACCGGAATGGTCTTTTTTGGGAGGCAGGCTCTAGAAATCAAGGGATCAGATTGGTATGAGATACATCCCTGTTTATTCTCTGATAGCCTGTTACGTCAAAGACCATCATCGGTGAGTCACCCGTGTGTGTGACTGTTGTCGTTACTGCTCTAAATATAAATGTCAAAGGATACTGAGCTATAGGAATAAATCAGGCTGCACTGGCTTGTGTGTGTCAGACAGGTCTTCCTTTTATACATGTCCTTCTCTATCTGTTATTAAGGCTTGGTGTGGTCAACAGGAAACAGCTGCAATAACTCAAAGCTAGACGTGCAGGCTATATTTTCATATGCAGATCTGGGATAGTCACACATTAGATCTCTTTTTGCTGGTTCTGTCAAAATTATATCTGGGAAGAGCGAGAGAAAGGTTTGTTTTGACAGTATTTCAGAGGTAGAAACACTGAGAGACTGAGAAGCGTTTTCACACCCTTTTTTATACATGTAGAGTGTGTGATTAAGCATCAGAGAGAAAGTAACTTTGCCAAGGCTATCAGTCACTGCTTGTAAGCTATGGACATGGGTATACTGTGTGATTTACACTGGTCAGGTTAACCCACTTTAATTAGACTCTCAGGTTAAGAGTTTCAATTATAAACACAAGTGGTTGCTGTTGTTCTGTTGAAAGCTGAGAGAAACTGGTAAGAAAAGTCCCTTATCTATCATCTTACTGACCATCCTTTTTTTCCCCACAGTAAAATCTGTTTTCTTAAGTCAATAAAATGATGATAAAGAGGGCCAAAAGAAAACATTGGGAGCCTGAAATTGCCTGTTTACCTGCCAGAAGCACTCTGCTCTGGCAACTGCAGTGGTTTAGGGGTTTTTTTACCTCTTGTGCTCCCTTTCCAGCATATGAAGAAGTGGTAATGAGCTTAAGAACAAGCTCTGCCTGTGCAAAGTAAATGCATCTTGATAAAAAAAAAATAATTTAAAATCCCTGTAGGATGTAAATAGAGGGGACTAACACTGATTCATTTTACTACTCCCCTAATGAATGCTGTTATGAGGATAATCCTGTATGACGTGTTAGAGAATAGTTGAAAGATGTATGATAAGGTTGTCCTTTGTGCATTTCTGCAAAGGCTTTCCTTAACGATTAAATAAAATCCCATGGAAATATTACATTTATTAGCACATATCTCTGTTTCAGTTTGCTCATTAACATCAGAGAGCTCTACAATAATGACTCAGGCTTCTATTTTCAGGGGAAAAAAATTACAACAGTGCGTCTGGGCTGAAACCACCTCCTTCAGCAGCACTGCAATATTCAAGGCTATTTCACTTTGCATCAGAGATACTGATATGTCTCATGTTACTGCACCTGAGGCTCACCCTCAGGCTTTTGCCCCTTATTTAGAATGCTGTGGCAATTCTTACGCTTGAAGCATTTTATAAATAACGTACTTCTGGGGGAGCCGGGATTTCTTTCTCCTTAGCTGTCTGCTTCCTGTTGCTATTCCTTTCTATGTTGTGTTTTTCTGCCTGAGGCTGGATGCTTGATCTCTGCCTGTCACTCCTTGGTGCCTGCAAGGGCTTTCCAGGGTAGGACTCCCTGGCTATGAACAAGGAGAAGCTTTGTTCCTGGTGGGGTGGATTTCCTCTGTGTTCCTTTATCAGCCTCATGTTCTGCCTCCCTCTGCTCAATTTTCTTTTCTTCTTTCCTGCCTCTCTTCTACCATGGGGAAGATCTAGTAAAGGATTTCAGATTCTGAGAGTGCCCAAGCCTTCATCTGTCCTCGATAAAACACATCACCTGCCTTTACACAGTGCAGAGGGACAAGCAAAGCCCACGGGCTGTGGTCCAGGGGGTAATAATACCTGCTCCTGTTGCAGGATTTTTGCAGAAGAGTGACCAAAGGTCTGTGTTCAGTCTGGGTAGCCTGAGCCTGTTGGTGTGCACATGGGTGCAAGAAGCCTTACTCCAGGGGCTTCACCAGAGAAGGGACTATGAGCCTCCTTCTGTTCCATGCTGTCCAGCTCCACATCCATCTCTTGACCCCCAGCCCCTCTCAGTTACTTTCATACTTACCATTGACCCTTTCTCTTCTGTTTCTCTCATCATGTCAGCTGTTTCTGCCTGTCCCATTGCCTCATGATACAGCCACCTCTGTGCTAGCATCCTGGAAGATCTGCCTCACGTCTTCATCCTGTAGCCCAAACTCGTGCCTTAATTTCTTGTAGTTGCCCCTAGCCCAAGCAGAGCATTTATAGGTTCTCCAGAAAATTCCCTTTTGGGGGAAGGAACTGGCAACTTTTGACAGGGAAACATGGAGTTGTATTCAGTAGAGAGAGTACTTAGTTCCTGAAGTCTGAAAATGTAGGAAGGTGGGAGACAACTGTGAGAAACAGAAATGCCAGAAAAATGTGGAGGATTTGGCAGCCCTGTCTTTATGTCTACATGTTATCCTGCAGAACAGAACTGAAGACAAACATACGAATGTGCTAACATTGAAGTTACTGTATGCGAGTCTTGCTACTGAATTGCTTTGGGGGATTTTTCTTCTTTTTTTTAGTTTCAAGGTTTTTTGGTTGGTGTTTTTTGGTTTTTTGTTTTTTTTCCCAATCATTCTGCTCTATTTAGTTTCTCTTCAGAAAATAGTAATGAAAAGTTACAGTGCTCCAGAACAACTCCAAAATTCTGTCTCTAAAAAGGCTCATTTGGTATTAGCTGCCTTTGGCTAAAACCATATCAAATGTAACTGAATACTGTCAAATTGCCATTGCTTTGCATCACCAGCCCAGGAACCAGACTGTAGGCATGAACCTTTCAAGAATATCCATCATAAAAACATTGGTAAGAAGCTGATTAATACCAGTCTAATGCAGTTAAACAGATTATCTTAACAGCACATAGCTCTGCAACCCCTTCGTAACTACATCACCTGGACTACTCAGTTCTTTTAACCATTATTACGCTGCAGAGGGGAAGATTCAAAGTATTTTGGATGCAGAAAGTTATGAGAAGTTGTCAGCAGGTGTTAAAACAGAGTGATAATTTCAAAATCAGCCTACTCAGTAATTCAGTATTGTGCTTACCTCTGATAGGAAATGATGCTACTGTGCCCTTCCTTGTCTGAAACAGCTTACAGCTGCTCTCTGCAGTTCACATCATGCGTGCAGTCAAATCTTTCTGTGTCTGCCACCACCAAGACAGCTGTATGCTGAGGGAATACCATTTATCATCATTGCAAATAATGCTGAACTCATTACAAAGCTGTTAAAATTGACCTAAAATCTATCTGTTCTATCTAATTAGTATAATGGAAGTATTGACCTCAATAGACGGAACTCACGAAAAATAGTTTCACTAATAAGAAGCAAAACAAAATGTTACTTGGTGTAAGGATATCTTCCCCAGGAAGATATAGGTATCTTACCCAGGAAGAAGGGAGTCAAACAGAGCACAGTCCTGAGCTGCTAACTCATTCGGACTAGTCTTGTTTTCTTGAGTTGGAACTGAAGTCGAACCATTACTTTGAAGTCTTGGCTGTATTTGATCCAGAACTCAACAGCTTCGTACCTGCCTGCCTTCCCACAAAGAACCTTTCAGCTACTGCTCTTAAATCCTGACCTCCTCCTGTGCCAGCCTGCACAACCCACATCCTGTTGGCAGCTGCGTAGCAGCACTGTGTTGCAGGCTTTTCCCCTGCACCGTCCTGCAGTGGTTTTGGTTGCTTTGGAGCTCCATGCATGGACCAGCGCAACACAGACCTTCCCTGTCTCTGGCATGAGGGTTTCCCACTGCAGTGCCCTGAGGTGTGGGGTTTGCACCCACCCTGTGGTGGGCATGGGGCTGCAGGGTCCCTCCTCTGCAGTCCCTGCATGTGACCTCGCTCGAATGGCCATGTGTATATATTGTGTACGAGTATCTACTTACCTCACTGTGTGCATTGCCATCTGTCTGCACTGAGCACTGTAAGCCCAGATTCCATGGGACTGAAGAGGCAGGAACATGCAGAGGGGGCGTCTCTCCTGATGCGCTGGTGCAGTGAGGACAGCACTGCAGACTGTGGTACAGACACCACACTCCCTCTGCCTTCCCTCACTCATACCCAGGTTGTTACTGGGCTGCTCTGCGGGCTGCTGCTGAAGAGGGAAGAGGTGGGAATGCAGTCCAGCTTCACACTGAGAGTTTATTCCTGCCCCATACCACATAAATCCTGTCTTAACAGTTAGGCAGCTTGGTATGAGCAAGTTTGAGTTGGTTCATCACTACCCAAACTGGTTAACAAATATTTACTGTTTTCCAACCAAGCTAAACTTCAGTCAGATTTGATAAATGTGGTAATTCTACCCCTTCCCTGACTGAAAATCAAGAACATAGAAGTGAAAATGAATGTTTTTTTCTTTATTATGATATGAGTAAGGCCTATGCTTTATTGTTTTCAAAACACAGTTGTTCTAAATAGTGCCATGCAATTAGACCATCTCAATGTGCAACGTGAGAGGACACTCACTCGGTAGTTACCCTGGGGCTTGTAGCCATCATGGATGCTAAAGCCCACCCGGGGGACCACAGGCACTAGGTCTTCATTTCTCAGTGCAGAGCACTGAGCAGTTGGATTTTCATGCAGTTACCTGTATTTTGCAACACAGAGCTATAAACATGTCAGTAGAAGCAGAGGAGTTTATAAGTAGACAGAAAATGTCATGCTGCTGCATGTATACTGATATGCCTCTGTCTCTTTGGACTTTGCTTCTACTTAGCTTTCAAACTTACATAAACTCACTATTTCCAGTGAAAGCTGCATGTACTTTCCTCATATTTCCAATCAAATGTGCTTCTGTATCTTTTCTTAGCTTTCATGGACCTCAGGGGAGGACCCTTATCCACTGAGGACCTTGTGATCCATGCACCAGTTGCCTTGAGCAGGTGCAGGTCTGCACTGTGCTGTGCTGTACTGTACTGCACATACGGCTTGGCCTTCAGGACCGTCCTGTCCTGTCCATAACCCCTACCTGGGGTACCCTCAGCTGGTTAATCATAATGGGAGAGCTTGGAGGTGGCACCTGCTTGGCACTATCAGGCACCACCAGCACATTGTTGTCTTTATCTTGAGGTGAAGCAGCATACTTTCATAGAAACATCCAATTGAAAATCCTATACAGAACACAATGCAGGTGAACCTTGCTTCTGACAGGCAGTCTGGGCAGCATGCCATGCCCTGATCACAGACTGGTCTGATGCTGCGTCATATCGGGGCTCCAGGGTCATAAGGAACATAAGATCTTGTAGCTCGCTGCCGCCTTGTCTGGGATATTAATGAAGTAGTTAAACCTTTCTTGAGAGTGTTTTGTTTCTTTTGGGGGGTTCAAAAAGAACCAGCATCTCTTGGTGCAAAGCCATAATCCACTGATACTTGTGAATATAATTATAGATTTTTTAGAGAAAAATCCATTCCTAAATGTATACCCATCCAGTTAGGCCACCATTAATGTTGTAGATCATTAGGTCTTAGTCAGTGTATTATTGTGCTGTGTGGGAAGGAATCCTAATCTTGAGTCTATTTTTGACTTTTAATGGTTGTTTTACAATGAGTTATGGTAGCAGAGTTCAAGTGTTTGCTGATTATTGCTGAGCTGGACTACTATCAGGCAGTTTTAAAAATAAAACTTGCAATTCTAAGAGCATCACTGAAGTTCCATAAGAGAGCCCTGCTTGGCCTTTCAGCACAGTCACTGGATTTCTTGAGCTGGTGCTCACAGGCAGGGTTTGTGCAGCAGGGCAGTGCAACCCAGCATGGTCACTGCTTAATGGGGCTATTGACTTCTTGTGGTTCTCCGCTTTTCACGGGGCTCTTCATGTGATGCAGTTAAGTGCCTTCATGGAGGAAACAATGGGAAACTAAATTTCCAGGTAGTAAGGAGCCTGCAGGAAACAGAAATTGATATGAAAAAGATAAATGAACCAGAAAATGTGATCAGTGGGTTCATGTATCAATTGTGTTGTGCTTGCAGAAGTGTGTCAGCTCTGCAAGATGTTATGTTCCTCACAGAAGTTCAGTCTTCAGTAAGGAGGGAAGAATGAGAGCCAAAACTGGCTCTCTTTTTTCAGACTTCCTCAGCATCAGTTTTGCCTGCACTGGACCTGGCTCTACGTGCAGGCATGTAGGTTCATACACTAACAATAACCTCATCTGGGCTGCAGGAGGGTCACTGAAAGAGTTTCCTTTCAAGGAAACACACAAGCCCTTGGCAGTTATATCCAGATGTAACTCTCTTGTCTATCTAATGCTAATTAAATACTTGACAGGTGTTTTTTGGTTTTGTTTTGCAGGAAGAAATCATTCCTGTTTTCAGCTCTGTATGCTGCCTTTATATTTGGTGGTCGGCACCTAATGAACAAACGAGCAAAATTTGAACTGAGGAAGCCATTAGTGCTCTGGTCCCTGAGCCTTGCCGTCTTCAGGTAGGCGTTTCTTCACACCAACTGCCTTTGACAGTAGTCCGTGATGAAGGTTTGGGGTTCTTCACATGCAGCAGCACTGCTAATGTGACAACAAGCTCACCCAGAAATGGCATTTCTTTAGTTTTGCTATTCAGGGTTATGTCCTGATCTGTTCCTATCACTGAAATGATCCCCTTTGACTGGCCAGATCACACAGCATTTGAAGAGGAGAGAAATCAATAACCTTCTTGAAGAACAAAGATAACAATAAAGTGAGGACATAAGAAAAAGCACTTATCATTGCAATAAATTTACCATGCAAGTTACAAAAGAAAATAAGCGTGTTAAGATGTTACTCTTGTTTTCACTTACCAGTTATTATTGCATTTACATGGGTGCATATATGAAATATTTAGTCAAGACTGTAATCTTCATTAGAGTGATGTAAACCTAAAGTCACTGCTTTGATGACACGTAAATTAGGCCACTGTACTCAGAATCTGTTTTCTGGTTATTCTGTCACAAAGAGCTTGTGAATTTAGCAGAAGGGTGGCTTCATGGCAAAAGGCAATTTTTTGTGATGAACATCTCTAGCTTTGTATTGACCCTATCATCGAGTATGGGGAAAGTCAGGTTCAGATTCTGGATAGTTGCTGAAGTCAGGAGTAAAATTGAATTCCACTTTATCTGCTTAGTATGGTAATTTTTAGTGTTACTGAAGATAAATGAATGAACAAATGCTCATAAAATAGCCCTTAAAAGCACACAGGCTAATAACGGTACACACAGGCTAATACCGGTACACAGAAGACCTGAGGATTATCCTTCGTTTCAGTGCCCCTTGGGAATGTAAATTATAGTTCACTCAACTGCATAGAAACCGTTTGCAAACCATTAGCAAGCAGTGATACCTGCATCTTTTTCAAATATCAATATAGCAGTTGCCAATTCTATTAGTTCAAAAGTGCATAAAACAGGTTTACTGCGCAGCTGTGAATGGTGCATAATTTTTCACAGGATGGGAATAGTTTGAGCTGAGTTTCTACAGATTAAAGTTAAGCATGAATGGAGAAGTTTGCTTTCTTTTGTGGCTTTTCCTTTTTTCATCCAAAATTGGTTTATCCCATTGACACTTTCTAAAACTCTGGCAGGGGAGAATAAATTGTATTTCTAAGTTGTCTCATCCAGCTGAGGTGTGCTAACAGCAGAAGTGTATGTTGGTTTGATTTTAATAGGTCATCAATACCTTTAAAAAATACATCCTGGTGCAGACAAAAACTGCTTTGAAGATTTATAATTTTCATCTGGTTGCATTTGATGCTGTACTTCTGGCTGTGTGTCTAATGCAGTTTTGCTGTTAGCGTCCCGTAAGCAATTGTCGCCATTTGTTCCAGAAATGGCTGAATTTCAGCAGCTGTTGAACTGGTTTCTAGATGGCATGTCATTTGTGGATCAGTTTGTGAAGTGATTTGTAGGCAGCAGTATCCCAAAATGCGTATTCCAGTAACACTTTCTTACTGAATATAGATGCTAAGAAATAGCTGATTTAACACAAACCTTTTGTAGTTTAATTCTTCCAAGGGGAAGAAGCGTTATTTCAGAACCATCCTCTGCAGAAGGTGTCTCGGATAAGTTTTAAAATCACAATATTTTGAGATGGGTCTGTGGCTGACATTCACAGTGTTGAATTTGTAAGCAATTTCACTAATTAAGTTCCTCCTGAAATCATAACCTAGCAAGAATACACACTACATTGTGAAATTGCTGTCTAGAGGGACTTCGCAATTGATGTGTTCATTAGTGACTAGCTGGAGTTTCCCATCATGAGCATATGAAGTAGCTAAGGCATGGGCAGCATGAGCTGCTGAGTGATGCTGGGTGAGATCTAACATGTGGACTTCATGTTTTTTGGAGCCACAAGCTGCCAGGCTGAAACTGCCACAGAGACCACTTCTTGCTGTGCCGCACAGTGTAGTCGTTTGAGGTGAGCTCCATTTGTACAGACAAGAAGCAATGGCCAGAAGGGCACAGTTTGAGAGGAGTTCACCACTGCAGGGTTTGCTTTCTCTATCAGTTCCAATAGCACAATTCAGGGACGAGTGTTCCCCAAGCACTGTGGAACATACCCTTTCCTCTGCGCACTGGGAAATGAGGCAGCACGGTAGAGAAAAAGGGATGAACAAGAGTGTGATAGGTTTGGAGTACACAGAAGCATTAAGCATTTAAACTTCTGGATTTGTTAGTAGGGACCAGTTGTTTATGAAAAGTACATGGCTATGCTTAGAAAGCTTTGCTCTTCTGAGGTGCTGAGTAGTATGCAGAAAAGTGAAGTAGGGAAGGGGAAAAATGATCTAGTGATCCCATACAAAACCAACCCAAACACAAAACCTCTTGACTTCTTGCCCAGAAAACAGAGGAAATGCAGCATATTCATTAAAACCTGAGGTGAAGACTTCTTATAACAAGTATTATTTAGAACATCCATTTCCTAGTATTTTACCACAGTGTCCTTTCTAGGGCCATCGGTCACTTCCAGCCTTATTGACTCTCTGAGCAAGCTGCGCTAGACTTTGAATGCTGTAAACATTCCAAGTAACTTGGTCTTTTTCTTTTTTTCTGGCTCCTGGCATAACTGTCTATTTCATTTACATATGCTTGTCCTGAAGGACATTTCTGCTTCCTCTTAAGGTTGGTGAAGGTAGATTTAGATAGCAGTGTTCTGGCTGCAGGCTTACTATGGATCCAGAAAAATGGTCCTTAACTTTAAAAGGACTTCCTCTTTGGCTTTCTGGGATGCTGAAATGCTATTACTTTTACGATACCTTGCCAAAACTCTAAGTAATGTATTGGTATGCCTTAAGTGCTTGTGCTGAGGAAGAAAAGCCAGCTTGGAGAGCCCTCAATTTAATTGCCCCAAGGTCAGTGTGAAGCTTTTTTCTGGAGTCTTGTTTATCTCCCTTCTAACACTCCTACCATTATACCTGCTTCAGAAATAGTCAGAAATAGTAACCCTTAGCAGAGGCTGGAAAGATGTGGTTTGGGTTTAGAAAAAAAACAAAACAAAGAAAATTGCCTGCTAGGCAATGACACAGTCCCTCTTCAGAATGTATCCTTTACACTTTGCTCTTGCCAAGATCATTTAAATGTGGTAGCAGCTACAGTAGGAAACTTGCCACACTTACAAATAAACAAAACAACTACACCACCCTACTGAGCTTGTTGAGCATTCAAGAGCTTGGTCAAGAGTGACTTTTGTGTCAACACTAGCAGCCAGCAGGATTTCTGAGGCAGAAAAATAGCTTTATTTCCCAATGGAAGCGTTGACAAGTTTTGAACATTTTGTCTCTGGAAAAAGGTTACCACTCCTCAGTGAAAACTTCTGTAGGAGCAATGACAGTAAATCTTTCTTTTCACTTGGAAACTACTGTGAAGACATGATCTTCTGAAATCTTTGGCAGAGAAATTAGTTTGGGATATTTTCCTTGGGTTGTTGGGTTGGATGTTCTTTTCTCCCTAGCAGGTTTGTTGACTTGTTTCAAGCATTCAAAGTTTATTGCTGCCTGAAATGTTTTGAGTCTTTTGTTCTGTTTTCTACACTTGAATTAAGTGGTTTTGCCCAGCTTGGTTATATGCTGAGGTCCTGAGGGAGCAACTCTGTGCTGCTCTGTGTCAATGGGAACCTGCTGTTAGGAAGCTGACACAAAAGTTCATTTTTCAGTCTCGTAAGACCCCAAGGAAACTGTTGCTGATTACCTCTACATGGAAGTGACAGTCAGCCCTGTATTTCTGAATAATTCCTGGGGTTAAAAATCTGCCAAAACACATTGAATCTGAGTTGCCACTTTTATATTCATGCCACTTTGAACATAAAGTTAGGGTCATTCGTTGAATTTTTTACTGGGAGCATATCAAAAGCGTCATGCTGGCATCTCTAGGAATTAGCAAAGTTGAGACCAGGATTCTCACAGGAGGATAAAAAGTCATTACTTCATGTTTTCATGACATCTCAGCTGGATTTTTGTAATTCCTTTTATAGTCTGTAGAGTTTCTGTATGGGTATCATCACTATCAAGGAGCTTAAACATGTATCTGATCACCTCATCTTCGCACAAGACAGCAGCATGTCACCATTTTCACTTGCCCTCTGTCCTTAAGAGGCTGACAACAGATGTCTCAGGGTCAAGGCACTAAGTAATAATAGTAAAAGGTTGTCTTCTCCAGGGAAAGCTGTCACGTCAATGTGGGAGTTGAAGACGCTAAAACATCCAGTGTGAAGCAATGATCTGTAGGCAGAGGCTAAGCCCAACTATGGCTGGTGCAGCAGAGGAGGGATTTCTCTTTGTCTAGCCAAACCACACAGTCATAATGCTATTATCATCACCTGAGATTACATAGATTCTAACCTAAATTCAGCTATGCAGTGTAGCAGTGGTGGAAATCAGTTGATCTCAATACAGGCTTTTCAGATGTCTGTCTTCGGGAAACAATTTCTCTCAGAGTAGTAGGACTGGTATCAAATGTAGCTAAAAGGTCGCTAGCTGCCTGCCACAAAGCTAAGCAGAGCCTCAAAAGTAAAGTATTCCAACAGGTCTTATATTTGAAATGCAAAACCAAATAGGCTCACTGAAAGGTGACTCACTTTATTTTTATGAGACTGATAGGAGATTGATTTGATACTGCAAGCACAGCAGCAGTTTATAGAAGGGTTTGTGCTTGTTTCGCAGACAGTTCCTGACAAGGCAGCCCAAAGCACATCTTTATGTGAGGCACTCAGTCCTAAGCTGAACCGAACAGAAGAGACTAAACATGAGTTTAAAGAAAGGATTTCAATTGGTTGGATGTATGACTCTGAAATGCATGCTAGTTATCATGATTGTAAGTGGGAAAATTGATGAAAAATGCTTCAAATTTATGTCTGTCTCAAGAGCTGCCATTCACATACACTTGCCATGGAGATTAAACCCCAGTTTAATTTCATATGTCGCTGAGCAACGCATGAAAATCCTGAAATACTCTGAATTTCTTTAAAGGTCCTGACAGTAGATTCAAAGAGAATACTAATTACTGAAAAAGGCAATATTTGCCAAATAATATTACAATTAATAAGCACCATTTAAGGTGAATTAATAATCTTCTCTTATAAATCTAAAAACAAGTGAATTCCATGTGAAATAGTCCCTATATTTGTAAAGTGTTGAGACATATCCTCAGGACGACATTTCTCAGAATCCAAATTAGTAATATTCTTAATATATACCAACTTAACAATTTTTCTCTATATTACCATGTTCATCCTTATGTACTTATGTGATTTTCTTATATAGCAGATATTAGAAAGATCTTTTCATTACCAGTTTGGAGCAAAAGTTGAAAGTTAGGTGAACAGTAGGCATTCAAAATGTTGAGAAGACAAAAATCCCTTGGATGAGTCTTATCAGTTTAAGAAGGAAAATCTATTTTCTGTAAGCTGTACTGTAATCCCAATAGGGAAATGCGAACAGTGCTCTGTTGGGTGTATTCATGCATTACAAAACAAATGTTAGCTGGCATTAAAATCAGTGTGGGGGTGATAAAAATATATAGACCAAGAGCAGCAAAGTACTGTCAAGAAGATGTATCTCCAGTATGTGCTTTATTTATTCTAAGAAGATCATCCCATGACAAATATCTCTATTCCCAGAATTGTAATTGATGCCACAAGACAAAGTGCTGTGCCCGTCCAATTGTGAAATCTCACCTCTTCATTCACTCTGCTGCTACTGCTGTGGACTCTGTTGTGGCCATCAAAGTAATTTTGCATGTAAACTGATTTTACTATTTTTACCTAATCAGTCCTATTTAAAAGTAAACTAAAGATCTATATAGGTGCGAACACAGCAGTGACACTAATGCAGACATGACCATAAGTTTGGGTTTTGTTTTTCCTTAACGCCCCGATAATGGCACTATCAGCTGAAGTGGTAAGAAGGAGAAGATGTGAATGCTCCATCTCTGGTGGTGTACAAGGCCAAGTTGGACAAAGCTTTGGGTGACATGGTTTAGTGTGAGGTGTCCCTGCCCATGGCAGGGGGGTTGGAACTAGATGATCTTAAGGTCCTTTC
>JBCJKH010066380.1:11789-29012 GCA_039877255.1 Loriculus beryllinus | reverse complement strand
TTCTTACACATTGGGGCTGTTCAGCCTGGAAAAGAGAAACTGCATGGAGACCCCATAGCAGCCTTCCAGTAACTGAAGGGGGGCTACAAGGATGATGGGGAGGGAGTCTTCATTAGGGACTATAGCAGTAGGACAAGGGGTAATGGGATTAAAGCTAAACAGGGGAAGTTCAGGTTAGATATAAGGAAGAAGTTCTTCACTGTGGGGGTGGTGAGGCACTGGAACAGAATGTCCAAAGAGGTGCTAAATGCTCCATCCCTGGCAGTGTTCAAGGTCAGGTTCGACAGAGCCTTAGCGACATGGTCTAGTGTGAGGTGTCTCTGCTATGGCAGGG
The DNA here is from genome assembly GCA_039877255.1 of Loriculus beryllinus. Taxonomy (NCBI): domain Eukaryota; kingdom Metazoa; phylum Chordata; class Aves; order Psittaciformes; family Psittacidae; genus Loriculus; species Loriculus beryllinus. The sequence continues at coordinate 28,678 of JBCJKH010066380.1, read as the reverse complement.
GGTTGGAACAAGACGATTTTATGGTCCTTTCCAACCCAAACCATTCCATGATTCTATGCCTCTATGATATATAGGTGAGCACTAAAAATCACCATTTGAACTGTTCACTGAAAAGCATGTGCTGAACCCATGGGACAGCTCTCCAAGCTGTCACATAAGAGTTTTTAGAATTAGGAACAAAGCAGAATACTGTGACATTTCCCCATGCTAGTTACTGCCTGGACAATCTAAATAAAATGACCTAGTAAGGAAGTGTCCTTGATTCAGCTGTAAGTTATTTTCCCCTTAGTAGCAGGTGTAATGTTGTGTTTCTGCTTTAGTCTGAAAACAACTCTGATAACACACCGATGTTTTAGTTGTTGCTAAGTAGCCCTTACTCTGATCAAGAATTTTTCAGTCCCTCATGCTCTGCCAGTGAGGAGGGGCACAGGAAGACAGAAGGGAGCAGAGAAAGGACAACTGACCCAAACTATGGTCAGTGGACTGGAGCGCCTCCTGTATAAAGACAGGCTGAGAAACTTGGGGTTGTTCAGCCTGGAGAAGAGAAGGCTGCGTGGAGACCTCATAGCAGCCTTCCAGTATCTGAAGGGGGGCTACAGGGATGCTGGGGATGGACTCTTCATTAGAGACTGTAGTGATAGGACAAGGGGTAATGGGTTAAAACTTGAACAGGGGAAGTTTGAATTGGATATAAGGAAGAAATTCTTTACTGTTAAGGTCATGATATTGATTAAAACTTCCTTCTTTTGTGCTTTTCTTTTTTGATCCTTCAAATATATATACACCTATCTCTGGATATATGCAACTCTTCTCTCCCTAATTTTTCAGCCCACCTTATAGATGTTATCTTTTCTGGTCTTTCACAAATGCTCTTTTAGTACGTAAGGGAGCCATCCTTTTCGTTACCTCAGTTTCCACAGGCTCTTGAAGAACTAATCTTTAGAGATGATGGTAAACAACTGGGCAACTCTACTGTGCATCACATGTGAGCTTGTCCTTAGACTCAGCCATCTAGTAGAAACTCAAAAGTGATTTATTAGTCACCAAGAAATAAAATAGAAATACTTGTCCAATTTTTTTTAATAAGTTTTGACCAATTTTTGTGTCTTCTCTGGTTCTGAGAGACATTGTAGGCACACTCTCATCAAATTAACCATTACCAGAGTTTGATGACTAGGTCCCAATATATGCCTTATAGGAGGAAGGAGTCACCATACAAAGTCCAATATTACTTACTGTGTACAGTGGAACTGCACTTCTCCACTGGACAGATCTGCTGCCCTTTGCAGAGTAAGGGAAGTGTCCATAATGAAACTGAGTGCTCTGATAAATTATCCCTAGGGTAAGAATGTAACGGATATGTATTTTATTAGGTGATGAGCAGAAGAAGAATAACATCTGGATTCACAGTCCATCAGGCTAAATCTGCCAAGTGTTTAATTCAAGTTACAGTGTATTTGAACAACACCATGACAGTTAAATGGATTCCCATGGCACACATCCTAATGTAATTTGGAAAATGAAATAGCAATAGTGCAATGGGTTTCACCTTTGACATAGAAAGTGTGATGAATAAAAAAGTCTATCTGAGAGACATCATACAGTCAACAGCTGTTTGAGAAAGAAAAACAGTGAGCAGCAGAGATTTCTGGGGTAAAAAGAGCTTAAAACCTTGATCAATGTGCTGCAAAAACAATGCAAGCGCTCTGTACAGTTGAAGTCCAGCCCTTCATTTCCTAGCACCATTCACAGCTTCAAGTTAACAGGCATGAGGGAATACTGGCCACATTAACTGAAATAACAGCATTAACCAATTTCATGCATCATACGCTTACTAAAATGGAAGCTGGCTGTTGAAAATAAAGCCCCCGCATTTCATGCTGTCATATGCAATCTGCAGAAGGAGTTTTAACACAATCTGCAAACGTTTCTGGACAACAAGGCAGATTCTTAGCTAATGCAGCAGCAGGTAAGCAGCAGGAGCCTCACCTTATGTATCGCAATCAAGCTCAGGCAGGATTCCAGGCCATAGGTGGACAGCAGGACTGATGGGAGAGGTGTGAGCTTGGAAAACAAAGTGCACTGTGAAACCAATACATACTGTATTGGTTTGCCTATATAATGCGGTCAGAATGAAGAACAGGTATTTCACTACTCGCAGTTCCATGAGCTTTTCTTAATGATTGTGTTGTTGAACAATACACATACATGGCTTCAGCTCTAATTTAAAAGAGTTGTATGTGGAGATAACAGCTGTAACATGAAAACTTTTAGAGACTGCCTTACAGCTTTCTTGTAGGACATGAAGCTTGTAAAAATGTGTCCATTTTATTTACAGCCCACTTTAATTTGGGACAAATATGACACTTAAAAAAAAAAAAAAAACCAAAAACAAAAACCTAAACCAAAAAAAAACTGAAACTCAAACTTTTTCTCCCCACACTTTTGCATTGAGAACAGCTCCCCATTCTATTGACCTTGATTACTGTCTCTTCCAGGTTGTGCACGCATCTATTGTCACCAGAGCCAGTGCCTCCACCACATTCAGATATTATCTTTCAGTCAACCTTTGGCTCTCAGAACTGTCTCTGGAGCTTTCCTGCAGCATGTCATTGAAGAATGGCTGTGTCTTGGAAGAGATTTTGTCCTTGCTGCCATGATCAAAACCATGATTTTCACCAAAAAAAACTGAACCAACAATCTTGTAATAGTGGTTTTGGTGGATGTGGGATTTAGCTCCAACTTATCAACCTCCTGTTAAGAGAGTGAGTTGTATCTGCCCTGCAGTGAAAGGCAGACAGGATTTTATGAGGTTTTATTTCACTGATTAGTGGCTATTTCAGTGGAACTTCAAGTTCTGTAGTCACATGCATTTGCCAACAATATACAAGAAACGTGAACATGATGACAAGGTTGATTCAAGAAAGTAACACTCAGTAGCAACAGAGAGCAGTGAGAGGTGATATTGTGCCATTCTGCTGTACAGTATATGCCCAGTCGTATCCTTCTGTTGATCATCTTCTACCTGTATGCATAAAAAGCTGCCAACATGTTTGTTTTATTTGAGGGGCAGGGCTATGAACAGCCCCACCACCCAGCCAAACCGATTTTGTCATGTCTCTGAGGCTTCACATCCAAATATGCTCACTGACAGTTTCAGCTTCAGGTATTGCAATCACTCCAAGCTCCTCTTCACACTTCTGCACTTACATGGGAGACCCATAGTCAAGTTTATTCTCCTTCATTCCTTTCTGGAAAGCAAACAAAGATTACCTTGTTCCAGAGTCAAAAGGACACAGACATGTCCAACTTTGACTTGCTCAAACTCCCACTGGACTCAGAAGGACGTAGTGTAGAGGAATCTGGACACATCCATTATAAAGAGTGTAGAATATTTGAATTGCCATCATACAAACCCTCTGGCACATATGTACATCTACACCTGCAGCAGCTCTATCCATGACACACAGGACATGATCAGAGAGCTCCAAACTTACTTATGTTGAGTGCTTGTCTCAGACATTTCTACTCTCCAAATCACATGAGGCATACAAAAGCAAACGGGTATTCCAGAGGGCCAGGACAGAAGCTGGAGCTTTATCAGAAAGGTCTCTGCATCATGGTGAGTCAGAATCATGTCTGATCTCTAAAAACAGCATACAAGGGAGCAAACTCTCTCACTTCCCCTCACCCACGCTGTTCCACTATTTGAATTGCCTTGCAGACACCTGGCACACATCCCACCTCTTTTTAGACAATGCAGGACACAGAATGTGTGCATATGACATATGCAGCCCTCGGGCCGTTTTTCAGTCACAAAGAATTGATACGAAATTAAGTAATCAGCTCCAACTGTACTTTGTTAACAACATCTAAATGTCAGCCCCCTAAACAGTAGTGCTTTAGCATAACCAGAAACATTAAAAAAATAATCACAGAGTTTCAAAAGGTGTTGACCTGCATTGAAACAAGAAACACCAGGTATGAGAAATAGAAAGCATCTATCTCTGCCTCTCTCAGACACACATGCACACCTGCTTTCCTGCTGCTGACAGCAGATAGCTGTGGGGCTCTTCCTGAGAGACATCCTGCATACCACAAAATAGCTGTAGAATATGAACTTTGACCCCCTGCAGCTTTGATAGATTTGTCATTTCTCTCAGGCTTTTCCATCCATCATGCATACTCTTTCTAATGTTTAACTCATTTATATGAAGATCCCTCCAGGGAATTTCACTGCACCTCTGACACGGCTTTAACTGGTGGAAACAGTGAATTTTTACACGAGACTAGTCCTAGTTGTAACCACCTAATTTCATTGAACGCTCCTGGGTGCTCCTTACTTGTATGAAATGAGTGCAATTTCCTGACATGGTAGTAAAATGAATCTCACTTTGGTGTTTCCTCACCCCAAGGGTGCAGAGAAGACTCAGGATAGAAGGTTTTTAAGAAATTATTTGGTTTTGTGTCAAGGAGAGAAACTGTATAATTTTTTGACTGCTTCTGTCATAATAAGCAATTCAAGCAGTAAAAGCTCTCTCTATTCATTTAGGATGATAGTCAAGAGAGCTACTGAAATAAAACAAACTATAGCCCGAGGCAGTTCCTGAAGTGGACTTGATCTGAGATTTGAAGAGAGATTGCGTCCTTTTCAGTCTTTAGGTAACACAAATTTATCAGCTACCAAACACAGCTGCCCTGCAGCATTTCCAACACATTCAAAACCTAACAACTTAGAAAGCTTGTCAAATGAAAACTAATACTAATCTCCTGTGCATCATCCTTTTCCTTTGACCAAAACATACAAACAAAAATAATTCGGATCAAAGTGGCCAGATCAAATTGCATAAACTCCAGAGGAAAAAAAATATGAAATCCTGGTTACTAATCTCATTTAAATTCCCCATATGGGAATTTTAAACCACATAAAAAGTGGCTTTTCCCCTTGCTGGAAAACAAAAGAAAGAAAAGCATTACATGGGAATGTATATAGTAGACCCCTGTGTACACATATATAACTGACACGGGTAGTCTTAAGGTAGGAGTTGGCAATCTAGGAAATTTACTGCAGCTGATGGGTAACATTTTGAAGCCCTGGGTAGCCTGTAGGAAGATCTGTGATAATGCTCAACAACATTCTGAGGTTGTCAGGAGAGACTTTTCCCAGAAGGTTCTTCGTGCTGCTGCAACAGAAAAAGAGCATATTCAAGAGGTGGTGAATGTAGCAGCAAGAACAGCTCTCAGCTCTTTGATCTGCAACCACAGGATGTTAGTATCTTGCATCCAGACCAATCTTGTTTTCTCCCTCAAGAAAAGGTAGGGAAGAGCAGTGGTTAAAGAAACTCTCAGCTCCATGCTGAACTACATGCAAAAACAGGAAGAAACATCCAAACATTCGCTTTATTCTTTGAAGGAAAGACAAGGCTGCATTGGTTCAGGGTTTTTTGGTTTTTGTTTTGTTTTTTTTTTTTTTTCTTTAGGGCTGAAAGAATTTTGCAGCATGAAAGGAAACACATACCACAGCCTGAGAACACCAGCTTCAGGGCAATGATAAGGTTGAAACGCTAAGCTCGCACAAATCAGGAAATACCAAGCAGATGACACTTGGCCCACTGCGCTATGCAGAACCCTTTGGCCAGCAGCATGACAAGACTAGGGAATAGACCCTTTTGCTCATTTCATCTTGTATTGCTGAATTGAGTGCTCTAAGTCTTTGCAAAAGGTAGATTAGGTTAAAAAAAAAACAAACAACCAAACAGTAAGGAAAATGAAGTAGCAGCCTGGATACTGTGTAGAGGATGTAAAGAAGCAGACTGTGGCCACAACTATCTGCCTGACACGATTTATATACCCTCTATTATCTGTGCTCAGCATCATCTGTAAACAGGTGTCATTCAAGACCTACTCTTATTTATTACTGAACCTGATAATGATGATATACCAAGAGGGCCAACCAAGAATGAGATGCTTTTGCCCAAAACATGGTACAAAGAGCTTACAGTCTATAAATAGACAAGGCATATAAACACTTAAGAAGAAGATGTACTAAGGAAGATCAACTGCATGGGGAAGTAGAAGGTTGGAGAAAGATCTGCAGAGGCCAGGGACAGCCCAGTCCTAACCATGAGTCACAAAGCAGGGCAACTTTGAGCTCCTCTGGCCTTGCTCCTACCCTCAGTTTGTGCCAGCTCTTTTCTTTGATTTTATCTCAATACTACATTTATTGTGAATTGGTGATTCTCTCACCAGTTAGCACAGCAGTGCTTTGTCTATCCTTCTTCTGTGGGGTTTTCAGCAGCCACCAAGATGCAGAAAGCAATCTCTATCAGCCCTTCCAGCTTGGTGTCACATCTGTCTTTGCTATCTAGTAGGAAATAACTCTGACTCTCTCATTGCCTTGGATCTCATCTGGTCTTGCATCCATAAACATACACAAACATAGACATTGCAGAAGAGCAGCACTGGCACCCATTTTGGACTAGAGAAAATTACCGCACTAGATGCAGACTAATAGACATTTGAACTCTGCTTTTTGCCATTTTTCCATGAGAAAGAAATCAATTATCAGTGCATTAATATTGCCTTGTGATTTTATTGCAGACTAATGGAAGTCCATCACCAAGCAACGACAGAAATGTTGCTCTAGGAGTCACTCAGCACCTGGAAAGGGGAAACTTAAACAGAAGAGCAATTTACCAAATGAACGCTTCTTTCAAAAAAATCTTTCCCTTCCTCTCAGAAACATAATTTATGGAACCTTTCAAGGAGGAAACAAAATGGAAAAAGAAAACCTCCTGTTCAAAGTTCAGCTTTGCAACTAAATCCACTTAAGCTGAAATCTATCAAAAAATTTGACATGCTTGAAAACTGCCTTCCCAGGAGGGTACAGTCAGAAACATAATCCCATTAAATACAGTGTGGAAAGTAAGTTGTTCACTTTGTTTTGTCTTTCTCACCAGCATTTGTGTAATAAATGCCTCAAAAAGAAACAGTATGGGCAAATGCAATGAAATAAACAGGTCATACACTTTCTGCAGGCTGAGCCCCTCCTGGTGTCCCACAGTCAAGAGCAGCTCATATGTTAGGCCATATTTTCCCTATAGTCCACACCAGCCTGCTCTGAGCTCTCACGAGTGCTAATGGTTAGTTAATGTCATGGCAAGCTATGCCATTAAAGACATTTTCTTTCCACAGAACAGTATTCTACCTTCCAACAGTTTCTGTTGAGATTTGTTTTCCATTTCAGATTTGCATTCCAGCAGAGACCGAGCAGACCGTGCTGCTCTTGTACCCCCTCCCGTGGTGGATCCCTGAAGTGTCACAGAAGGCAGGTGACCTCCCTGCCCCTGAGGATGCTGCGCAAGGGATGCCAACAAGGCTGTATGTATTTGCAACGGAATGGACAGGAGGAGAAAAGCAGAAAGACCTGTATAGACTCCCCTCTCTGATTTTTAATCTCATGTCTCTGAAGTCTTTGACGGCTGCCTCTCAAAAAAATACGAGATAATTTGCTAAACAAATAAATGTATGGCCAAGTCAAAGCTTTCTTTAGTTTCTTTGCTGCTAGTCTTTTTTATTTCTGAATCCAGTTGCAGGGGCAAAGGCATCTTTAGAATACATATTCTCTTCTGTCACAAGGTAGCTGACTTGGGACCAGGTTTTATTTACTTGATTTCATTTATTTAATAAAAATTTTTACTTTAAAAAAGTTATTTTTTCACTATAACAGGCACATCAGTCCATAGGATGGCTACTTACTGGTCTTGAGCAGTGCTATACAGCACTACTGACATAAAAAGCTGGCAAACAGTGACCAACCTTACAGAACACAGGTCAGCTTCATTGGCACACGTTTGGCTGCACTAAGTAGCATAATATTGATGCTAAAGCAAATAAGCAGTAATTAGAACACTGTGATTAAATGCATTAAATAATTCTTCAGTTATGCAGATGGATAAGAGGACAAATATATTTACTGGCGCCACTGAACCAGAGCTAATTCAGAAGCCATGTTCAACATGTCTTTACAATACCTGTCTCTAATAATAACACTCCTTTTATGACCATTAGATTCACCTCACCACGCCAAAAGGGAATCCAGGTTGTTTGGATACCTATAGGAAGTCAAGGCGAAGGCAAGGGCACTGAAGCCACCATCGCACACATGTATCAACCCTCACATTTTTGTAACTCAGCCTTTCTGATATGACACCAGTGCTATATTTCCACCTTGTATTCTCTGGAAAGAAGTCCCAGACCCTAAGCTTTACCATTAGCAAAAAGATACCACTGTTTACCATTCTTTAGAGCAGGACCTAGCAAAGAAATGGGTTTTCTAGATTGTGTGATTTAGATCCCAGGCAGATCACACACTTTGAGCTCTGTGATGCTTGATTTGGCTTAAGAGTTCTGTTCACATATTCATGTTATAGTGAAAATATAGTTAAATGGTTTGTGTGTTCACCAAAATGTCATCCTCCTTTCTGGCCCTCCTTCAAACTAGTAATGAGACTTAATGGCAGACCTTCACTCAGCCTAAACTCCACCACTCCTCCACTTTATTCCAGTCAAGAGCAAGAGAAAGGTAACGAAACTGAGTCATTGCCTTTCCTCCCTGACATCATACATGCCTGCAGTCTGTAGGTTTTCTTTGCAGTGCAGCTTGCTACAAGGATTGTGGTGAGTCCATCCTGATTACCATTAAAATGTTTCTTTAGCTGACATTACTTTCACTTCACAAAATGTACAGACCACTCCAGACCATTTACACTGCTTATTCAGTGACAGTATCTTGCTTTAGTACTGAACAAAGGTCAGAATATAGATAAACGCATGATAAATCTAGCCTGAACAAAAAACTGTGAGCATTTTACAGAAGCAGTTGTATCCTAAAGATCTGTAAAACGCAGGATGCAGCCATGGCATAAACAAAAAAGCACTCCAGAGCAATGGAATTTTTCTTTAAGTACTCTTTAGATACTCTAAGACAGATAGTCAAAGATTTATAGCAAATGTATAACAGCTAGTTTGTATACAGTTTAAAAACAAACACCTAAAGGACAGGAAAGTATACCATTACATCCTCAAAACAAATTTAAGGTAACACAGAAGTAAACAAGGTCTTTACTTGGTGACTCAGAAGATGACAGAACAAGCAGCTTAAAGTAAATGAAAGAAAACAAAATACTAGGTTTTGGGTAGGTATGAGGCAAACATTCTTGAGCAAGTTTTCTAGCAGCACACTGAGCAAGCCAGGAAGAGAGCTGGAAAGGATTGGCTTCAGGAAATGTTTTCTCTTTCAATCCCAACAAGAATTCTAGGATGTATTCTCTATTAGCATGGCTTCTCAGCAGCTGATGAAATACTTAGTGACCATTTTTAAAAGCTAATAAATTAGAAAAGGGAGGGGAAAAAAAAACCAAAACACTGAAGTGCAGCTACTAACTCACCAATCCAATTTCTTCTGCAAGAACTGGCTAAAATTTATGTTTGGGGGACTGACTCCACACAAACTTTACTTCACGAGTTCTGTGGTTAAGATGTGACACTACATTAACTTTGCTTCTTTGAAGACCATTTATAATTTGGTAAAGTCATATTAAGAAACCCTCTGCTGCTAAGTGTTACCACATCAATCTTATACCAAACCATATATGCTTTTGAGTAGCTTTCACCTCTCCATAACCAGTTTCTGTCCTTGTATTACATGCACACCATTGCACCACACAAGTGGCTACAATTCAGACCAATTCCCTATGTAATGGGGCAACTAGGCAAAGATCTGAAAAGTGCTGGAAAAAAAGCTATACCTGCTCTTCTCTGGTCAGTTCTTTGCTTATGGTAAATTTCTTGCTGCATCTTGAGTTATCTTTCCTTTTCCATCAGCATAAATTATTCTATGTAATATTACGATTGCAAACTTCAAGTTTTTTCCTGAAGCACTTCCTCTTTTCAGGCTCATGGCTAGTGTTGCACTGGAAAGTGTTTTATCTATCATTGTAAAAAAGTACGAAGGCAGTGATTATCAATTAACAACCAGAAGTGGCTAGAGAAACATCAACAGAAGCATATCCCATTAGACTACATGAGGCCATAGAGACCAAAATGATTGGCATTGCCAGGATTTTGTTGTAGAGGACAGTAAAGGGGCAGAGGAGGGGAGGGCATTATTCACACAGTCAAAAACCATTTTGGCTACGTTATTTCTGAAGGAAGCATTCCAACTCTTCACTGTGAAATGATCTTCATCATGAATCTTTCATCAGAACATTTTAAAATCTACCTCAAAACACAGTATTGAATAAAGCAGAAAATTACGAAGCATTTGGGGTTTGATCCTAAGAAAATACTAAACGTTTGGAAACCCCTGAATCCTTTGCAAAATGTAACCTCCATTCATCCTGCAGCTTCCTCAAGAACATATGAATTTGTTCAGATACAAAATACCATTCTTAAACCAAACTCAGACCTTCATTTGCCATTCAAAAATAGGACTTTGATCCCAACTCTTTCTTACTCAGTTTTTAATTTTCAGGCACCTCTGCACTTCCTGGTCTCAGCAGGCCTGACAGGAAATGGAAGTACCAAAATACCATGAAAATGGCTGTGCCTGTGGTGAGGCTGGTCTGGCTGGAGAAATGGAAACACTAGAGAAGCCCTGAATCTTGAAAAGATTTGTAGCCCAATTTCCAAATGAACAGGGTTCAGATAGGTTTTGGATAGCAGCTAAACCTTTGGAGGCTTCTCAAAATGAACCAAACCTTGAGGTTTACCAGCTCTCAAGGAATATATACAGCTTTTCCTCGAGGTATTCAGTAGGCAATAGGAGATGGATGAAAGCACCACAACTGGCCAAAATACGCATGATCTACACTTCTGTTTGTTTCCTCTGTCCTTCTCTTGCCTCCCCACCCACATTCATTTCTCCTATTGAATTCCAGTTATAAAATCTTATGGGTATGCAGTCAACCTGCCATCTCCATTACGTCTTTCGCATTATAAGGTACAGTTTATGTTGGCTGCATGCAGAAAAATTACTTCTAACCCCTGATCAAAAGATTTGCTGATTCTTTCAATAATAAGTCTCCCAGGTTTTGTTTTTGTTTTTTTAGTGGGAAATGTCTTGAGAGTTTATTGGAAGGAAGCATTGTTGAAAGTGTTTTATTTTCAGAGCTGATGTACCCTTGGTTGTACCAATGCCCATTTGCTGTAACAATGCTGGTAGGATCTGGAGCCACTTACAGTTTTATTTATGGTCTTGGTTTTTCAGTCACAATTAGAGTAACTTTTCCAAATGTTTGTGCTTGCAGACGCCATCCAAATAGGTCCTTAACTTGGAAAGCTTTGATTGTGTTTAGCTTTGTTTTACTGAACTACCTTAGTGGTCCATCTTATATTGGTGAGTGTTGTGGAAGCTATCCAGTGCATTAAATGCTATTGAATACTCACAAAGCCTGTGCCAAGGGAGAAAAAGGAAACAATTGTTCCCTGAAATTTTCAGCCTCTGATGAAAGGAACTTTTAACAGGCAGAGATGCTCATTTCAAGAAGCGATTTTGAGCGAACTTTCCTCCTTTGTAAGATCTAGGATCAAAATTTTATTGAGAAGGACATATGGTTCAGCAAGGCTTTGAAAGAAAAAAATTAGATAGTTTGTAGATTAAGTCATCAAGATTTTAAAATAAGCAGCACTATTGTTTGTACAAGTACATGCACACACACAACACTGCAACTGAGATACAAGATAAGCTGATGGTTTCAAAAATACAGCATAAACAAAGTAAGTGTGTTGGTAAGTGAAGTGATCATAAACTTACTTATTTGAACAACAAAATGGGCTTTCTTTAAAACACTGTGTTTCAAAACAAAAGTACCTATATCTTCAAGATATGACTATTCCCCTAATACGTCAATAAGGCTCAACTCTCATTGGTTTCACACATCTGTAAATAAACTGCGCATCTAAGAGATCAGAATAAAAATTCAGCATTGTACAAATATTCTAACACATTACAAGTATGGCAGACTGTTACCTGCCTTTCTATAAACAAAGTAAAAGCACAGGATACTTAAGGTATTTTTTGGAATGTAGGAATGTTTTACATTAGTATTTGACACAAGGGGAGGGAAAATCCAGGAACAGACAAATTGACTAGAGCCCCTCTAGACCTTACCGTTTCTTATGAGACTGCTCTCAGCCCACCTTCCCAGAATGAAAGCCATTGTTCTGTTGCCAATGTTTGTTTATTTGAAATAACAATAAATATAATACAAAGTACTACTCTTTGGCAGTATCTTTGTAACTATGGCTCACTTAGCAATTCAAAACTGGAATATTGTGTTTCCCCTTGCTTTGTTTATCATTGCAATATGCTCCTACTCAGAAGATCAGAGTCTAGGAGCAACTTTAGCAAAGAGTATTTTCTGCTGACAAGAGGCCAAGACTAGTACAAACTCAAAGCTGTGCTGGGCTATCTCTAACCGAGTGAACCTGTAAGAATTTCTAAACTCTTGGACCCTGGTGCACATCCTGGCTCCAAAATGAAGATTAAGGTGTGCATCAGCCCACCCCTCAGGTTCCTCCTCTACCCTGGCACACAGACAGGGACCCAAATGAGTGCTGACTGAGTCTATAGTTTAAGAAGAGAAAGAGCAGCTACGACACTCATACACTCACTTTAGATATAGCTGTAAAGACCAGGGGACCAGACTCTAGACTGCCTGGTTCATCACAACTACTTTCTGATTACTCTGATGAATCTGCCTGCCTTAAATTGTCCTGATGTCTATCATCAAGGTTATAGGAAGCCATATGCTCATCAGACCCTGCAGACCTGCACTCACAAATTAGGCAATCAGGAATTTCTTGGAGGTGTTATTTATATGAAAATTAGTGTCTTGCTAGTGGACTACAGCAAAACTTCCAACATCCAGCAATCATGTATTTATCTGAAATACAGGCATGGGTGGCTGTTCTGAGCATTTCTGCCCCAATGAAATGCAAAAATATTATTCCTGACAAAATAGGGGTACAGCTCTGTAAACTACCGAAAGCCTTCTCTGGAAGCTACATGTCATTGTTTACAACACTGAGAGGGTGTACTGACAGAGAAGGGGGGCTGAGTGAGCGGCTGCATGGTGCTTAGTTGCCAGCTAGGGTTAAACCACAGCAAATAGTTGCTCTGCTTCTGGAACCAGTGAAGATATAAAAGTTGAAACAGCACAAAAATCTGTTCAGATAAATGAAAATATACATAAAGAGGAACACCGACATCCTGCTCCCTGACCAGCCGTTGTGCAGTTTATCACTTAGAACCCAGAGCTGTTCAACACCCAGGCAAGGAAAAAAACCTCTGATTCATGCAGTCGTCTTTTGGAAGATGATCTTAACTTTAGAGACACTTTTACTAGAGGAAACCGAATTTATTATTGTGTCATCACTAAGGTTCATCTTATAGCAGATTTACCACTGCAGTTAAGGAGACTGTGCCGCTGATATTTCTACCACTTGGCAAGCAAGCTGCCTATACTCACAACAGTGTGATACCACCAGGGATGTGCTCACCCTCCTCATATCATCCTGCAGTTTTCACAAAACTCGGGTCCACAGTGAAACATGCTTTTTCCCCATGGCCTCTAGTTATTTGTGAAAATACCAGTCTTTCTTTGTTATTCTTCTTACCACAAATAAAACCAAAATCTTTATCTGTTGTTCAGAAAAGAATGGTAATTCTCTGTCATCATACACTGGCACAGCAGGTGATAAAAGTCATAGTTTCTGGGTCTTTCTACACAGCTTTGGCTTATTTTTCCTTAGAATTATACAGATACTATCTGTGAATATTAAGAAAGGTATATGTGGAAACGGGTTATGCAGTCTGTGAGCTGTGAGCAAAATGACTACAAGAGTAAAGAATGATTTACTGCTGTGTTATTTGTTGCTGTAATAGCATTTTTGTTGCTGTTGTTTAAACAGGGAAGTAGACAAACAGTAGAAATAAACCTGCCTCATTCAAAGTTTAGTCTTGCCGGAAGATGGAATAAGTATGTGTGTATGAGTGTAGAGTATGTGTGCTGTTTTCTTCCTGGTGGTGTCTGTTCATTATCTAATTTATGGAAGCACTTCTAATGTCAGCTAGTATTCATGCAGGCTAGCCATCTCTGAAAGAAGAGTGCAGGCAGCAGAAAAACAGGAGAACCTAGAGTTCTTTACTAACAAAGCTAGCTACCCCTATCGAAATGTTCAAACTTAATTCAGCCTAAAAGCATAACATCTCCAAAGCCATTACCTTTTTGGTAGCAGGAGGAGAATCCACCAGGATTCACTTTTCTGGGCATGGTTTGTAAAGGTGCACACTACTAGACAGTACAGAGATGAACAACATACACTCTGAATGGGCGAAAGAGGTACCAGAGGGACTTCAGACATCTCTCAGCTTACACTGAAGTCAAATACATCTGAGCAAGTCTATGACATTTATTTTTTAAAGAGTTTGCACAACTGCCCTTGGCCAGATTTTTCTTCTCTTTTGTGAGGCAGGCAACCACTCACCAAATGACAGTTAGATTCAGCAGTGATTTATATATATCTGTTAAAAGACTTTGGCATCATTTGGGTCATGGAACATTTAAAGATGATAAAACAGTCACAATCAGTCTTATTTCACACTTGGATAAATTAAGTTTCGGTAGCATTTCCAGTTTACTTCCACGCTAATATCTGGAACTTTTTTATGTGCAGAAGAAATAATATAACATTTAATCTCTTGCAAATGCTGCTTGCACATTTGTGAAAGTGAGCTTGGAATTAAACCGCAACGTTAACCCGTTAACTATAACAGTACATATCACCTGACAGCCTAAGGCTGCGTCAAATGAGGTGCTTAAAGAGATGAGAATCACTTGACTTCATCTGTCCCACACCTTCAAATGCCACACAATACAAAATTAATGGAGCAAACTCATTCCTTTAAGGTTTCAGTTATCAGCTGCGAATCTACAAATCATTTTCCCAAAAAAAAAAAAAAAAAAAAAAAATTTAGACAAGGTGGCAAAACCTTTTCTCAAGAATTTCAGGTATGATCAGCTCAGCCATCCCTCACTGCCATGTGTCCTTGAGCTTTCTCTATCCGCCCTTACTCAAAAAGAAAAAAATATAAAAAAGAAAAATAATAATTAAAAAAAAGACAAGAAGAAACCAACTTTCAGTACTTTACAGAAATTTTATGAAAGACTTAGACAAAAAATAGGGTCTATTTCACTTTGCAACTGCCTGTAACTTTAGCATAATAAACTCCAAAGGGCAGAGCCTTCACCAAAACACTTAAAAACAGCTTGAAAGAGGTACTAGCTGCCCGTTATGTTTACTCAAGCACTTGTTTAAAAACACATTTAAGGAAAATGTTTTTATTTCTACAGATTGCATTAATTATAGCTTTGCAAACACTGCAAGCTCTACAAGAAGACTGAACCGAGCTATTAGCTGCAAACCTCAAGTCTTGGCTAGAGAAGTGCTTATGGCTTATTTAGCAAGCCTAATGAATTGGCTCACCCATCTCCGAGCAGAGTTCCATGTTTAGCACCATGGAGCCTGGAATAGCCAAGGAGGCTTGTTTCACGTCGCTTTATAATTAAAAGTAAAGTCAAATCGGTCAACCCAAGACGGTCCAAAAGCAGACCTCACTGCAGCTCTATTCCGCTCCGGGAGAATAAAAGCACTAACGCGGACATTAACACTGGCCCGAAGCTCTGCGGAGACCCACAGTAAACTTCCACTTAGCTGCCACGGGCCGTGTGCTCCCCGGGACAGACGCGCAGGGGCGACGGTGCCAGCCGGTCTCCGCGCCCCGAGGTGCGGGACAAGCGGCAGCAGGGTCGCCCGCCGGGCTGCGGGCTCCGTCCTCCGCCTGTCTCCCGGCAGCCAAGGCCCGCATGCCGCCCGGAGAAAAGCACCGGCCCGGTCAGGTGCGCCCCGGTGGAGCAGCGCCCGGCGGCGGGAGGGGGCTTACCGTGAGGGCGGAGAGCTTCTGGGCCGGCACTGCGGGCAGCAGCTCCGGCAGCAGCAGCAGCAGCGGCACCCACATCCTGAGGCAGCGCCGGTGGGCACGGAGCGGCTCCGAGAAGCGGAGGAGGGGGACTCTCCTTGGGGTATCGCACCCCCTCCCCGACGCCTACTCTGGCTCTTTTTCAATCGCTGCGGCTGGGAGGTCCCAGCTTAGGTCTTCTGTTTTCTTTCTCCCCACCGCAGCCCTTGTAATTTGGGGACGGGTGTATAGCAGGGAGGCGGCAGTTTCTCCCTCTCTCCGTGTCCCTCCCTCGCTATTCAAGAGCCAGCCCCGGCTCGGAGATGCTCCCTAACCTCAGCCTCTCCCCTTTCGCCTTTTCGCCTCTCAGGCACTACCGGGGGGATCCGCCGGACCCCGCCGCCTCTCTCGGGGCGCCGCGCTTCCCTCCGCCTCACACGGGCTGCTGCCTAGCCCTGGGAATCGCTGTCTTTCCCTTGCAGCTTCGTTTCCCCGGTGGCGGGAGAAGCGGGAGGAAAAGATTGGGACGGGAAGGGAGAATCCTCTCACACTACCCCTCCAGTATCCGCGCTGGCGGGAGCCCACGGTAAGGCACTGCCTCAGCTGCGGAGGCTGGCGGTGTGCGACCTCACTGAGCCGCTCTTCCTCTTTTCCTCTTAAACTCCCCCCATCCCCAGCCCGGCCTCCGCTTTCTCCTCCCAGACCCACAGGTCCTCGACGATTAACCCTCCCCGGTGCTCCCGGGGGGGCACCGGTTTGCTCCCCCAGCAGGGCTCATTCCCCACACGCCTCTTGCTGAATCAACAGCCCCTGGCCCGGGGGGGGGGGGGGGGGGGCAAAAGGGAAACCAAAAACCCCCCGGGACCCC
>JBCJKH010066380.1:0-11689 GCA_039877255.1 Loriculus beryllinus | reverse complement strand
GGTGGGGCCGTGTAGTCAGACGTTCCCAGGCTGTGTGATGTAGATGTGTTAACCCGTCCTTAGGTGTCCCAGCAGAGCCCGCGGGCTGGCTCGGACGGCACCGAGCTCAGCTCTGTCCCCATTAGCAGCCAGAGCCACCCCCGGTGTGGAGGCAGGAGGGGCCGCCGGGGGTGCTGGTGTCTGTGCGGCGTGCGCGGGCACAAGTCTAAGCCACCAAAGACCACGTTCCTCCACTCGCACTCACGGCAGTCAATGTACAGAGCTTGTAGTTTTCATATCGCAGAGGATTTAAAAGCGTTTTTTTATTTTTGGTCGTTGTACATAATGGATTTAAATAATAAAGAGAGATTCGGAGCTGGTTCTGGGGGAACCTCCTTCGGGGCCGGCACCCCCAGCACCCCGCCTGCCCACGGGGATGGGATGGGGCAGGGGGATGCTCTGTGGATCCAATCCCTGTGCTCTGTGGAGCATCCTTGGGTACCCATTGAAGGGCCTCTCCCCGGCCCCCCCAGTCCCGGGCAGTCCAGTAGGAGCCCAAAGGCAACAGGTCCCCTCCTGCCCACCCCGTCCCTTTAGGCCCTGGGGAGATTAATGTTTAATCTTCAGTTACTTTCCCCTTCCATTTCCTACCGGGGGGATGGGGAGGTTGGATACTGCCTGATTGCGGAGCAGACTCAGGGCATTAACTAGATTAAATGAAGGTCGTGCAGCGTGAGATGGGCTGCTGGTGGCACACAGCCCCCACCACAACCACCCGCAGCGCCCTGCAGCAGCCCCTGCCCTACCGCCGACAGGACTTAGGCTCTGTGGCACACGATGCGATCAGAGCTGATTAGCAGTTTCTTTCTAATTTGATTATTTCAGCTTACACCGAAGCCAGCTTGATTAAAAGCGTGTGTAGCCAACAGTCCCCTGCCCCAGCACCCTGCTGGAAGGCTGGGATGTGCTTCCAGAGCCTGGCTCTGCCCCTGCAGAGGCTGCCGGAAGGGAAAAGAGCTTTTTCCTAGGAGCACAATCCCAGCCTCTGCATCCCTGCTCAGGGCTGCTGGGGCACCCAACGCACCCGGAGGCAGGAGGAGCCGAAGGGACCTGCTGGCTCCGCAAGGGCACCCTGGGCTGGCTCGTCCTCAAGCCCCCGCGTTGCCGGCTGTAGGGGTGGGGTGGGGATTAGCAGGCAGCAAGGCAGAGATTAATTAAACCGGGGTTAGCTGGGATTAGGGGATCGCAGCAGACAAAGCGCAGATTGGCAATCAGCGGGGCCGGAGAGGGAGCAGCGGTGCCCCTCGCTGTGGCCGCCACTGACTGAGGCCTCGGCCCGGGTGGGTGATGGGGAACCTGCCCCGTCCCTGGCGCCGGGGTTCTCTCCTGTGCACAAAGGTGTGGGGTGCACCCCTTGCACTGCACCCCCCCGGTTACACTGCACAGCCCCAAGCTGTCCTCCATCCCCCCATGCACTCCGAGCTGCCTGCACTCCCCAGCACTCCCCAGCTGCCCACAGCCTCCATGCACCCACTGTGCACCCCCACTTTCCATGTACCCCCCATGCACCCACCCATGCAACTGCAGTTCCCATGCATCCCCAGACCCCATGCACCCCTATGCACCCCAATACACAATCGGTGATCACCGACCGTGGCACCGCCGCTCGCCCGCTGCGCCCCGCCGGTGCATCATCGGGGTAGGGAGAGGAGCAAGGACAGGGGCAGCCAGGTTTCTGGAGGGGCAAAAACCGAAGAGCAGCGCCCTGAGGAGCAGGGGCCGGCAGCAGGGCATCGCAGAGGGCTGCCAAGTCTACTGGTTGGGCAGGAGCGGGCATTGCCTGCCCCTGCCCGGAGCAGGGTACACCGGGGAGATGCATGTCGCAACGGGGCTGAAGCTAACACGTGCAGTAAATGCTAGGTGAAACTTTCTACTGCAATTTTTGTCAATGGAAGAGTTCCCTGTTCCTCCCCTGAGACCCGCGACTCTCTGCCAGCCTGCAGAGGTAGATCCCCACGGTTCAGTGGTGATACCAGGGAATCCGAAGCTATCAGGACTTGATATGCTCTCAGGGGATACGCATTTGTGGGAGAGGACCTGGGTGTGCAAGCGCTTTAGGGAAGCTGCGAAGTGACACGCTCCCAGCACACGGGGGACAGGCAGTTTCCCCAAGGGTCCAGGTCTGACCTTGCAGGCTTGCCAGAGCCCGGCAGTCGCACGTCTCAGTAAGGGCTCGGGATGGAGTGCACTCTCTGGAGTAGCAGCTGTATGCACAGTGAAGCAAGGCACAGAGAAGTAGATGTTAATTACAGGCAGATTCTGTGTGCCTTACTTGAGGCATCTAGTGCTGATTTTTCCAGATCCTAGGATGTTTGAGGAATACAGCCAACAAAATAGTCACAGCTTCAGATCTCAAGTGAGCACCCAGAGACATAAGAATTTGGAAAGCCCTCCTTTTCAAAAAGTTTGGTTTTAAACAACTCAACTATTTACACAAATTATGTGCCTGCATGTGTGTTTGCATGGCCAGTAATATCTCCTGAGCTTTTTAAATGAGAGAAAGAAAAGAAAGCTATGATGTTATTGCCCAGCTCAGAGAATGTTTGAGACCCTTCATTCACTGCACCACACAGACCTCTTCCATCACTCTCAAAGTAGCTGCGTCTCACACAGAGGTAACAAATTGACACTTGTTGCTGTAGTCAGTGCAGGACATTTTGCCAGTGTGGGCTTCACAGCCCTTTTCTCTCAGCTGGGAGGTGATGAAACTTGACAATATTGATGACTGTCAGAGACAGAAGGAGCTTTTTTTCTTGTGACCATGACTCCAGCCTCTTTCATACCTCATGATTACTCTCCATATGCACTTAGTCCTGTTTTCCCCTTATCAAACCTGCCATTCCCATTGCCTTGACCATTGAGTCAGTATTACCTCTTCAGAATCGTTTTCCCAGTCCACTTCCATCTCCTGTCCCGGTCTGCTTCCCAGTCCAGGTCTAGGTGCCCTCCATCACCAAGCAACCTATAGCTCTATGCCTACTTTTCCTTCTGCCACACTCTTTGTAACTTGCTAGTCCCACAGCCCCTTCACCTTAAGCTCAGTGTTCTCCTGTGCACTGCCGGTGTGAAGGTGGCAAAGAGGATTCACAGCAAAGAGTCCCATTGTTCTCAGTCTGTAGGCCCGTCAGGACTTACTAAACAGCACAGCAGCTCAGATTTTGACATTGCAAGAAAAAAATCCTTGCTCAGAATAGATGAGAAATCTAACAAAAACAAGCTGCAGGTTTTTGAGGGTTTAGAACTTAGTCAAATTTGAGTGGATTTCCACAGAGCTGGCAATAGCCAAAAGGCCAGAACTCTGGAAAAAGGGAATGTTAGAGTCCAGAACTAGTGGCATTATGGCTTTAAAATAAAGATGCCTTGCCAAAATATACACTATTACTTTGCCTACTGTCATTCCCCCAGCTTTTTTTCTTAAAAGTCTTGACTATACCGCTTAATATTTCTTCTTGCCTTTCTTTGCACCTCATACCAGAAGATAATGGAGCCTAAGCTAAACTAAGCATTTTTAAAGGAAAACGTGAGACCAAATGATAGAAAACTGGCAAAGTTTAAGCAACTGAATATAGTGGTTTATAATGTAAAAGATAGAGTGATTTTAACAGTCAGAGCTTCTAAGCAGCACTATGGTGGTAAGAAACTTGCATCCAAGGACTTCTACTCTAATTAGATAAGGAATATACAAAACAAAAAAAGTTTTTCTTCATTATGTCTGGGGAAGGACTGTGAGGGAGTCACATCAGTGACTTTCTTACAGAAGTTAATATCCCATTTGAAAAGGAGGCAAATTTCCAGAGCCGACTGGTCCATTCACAATACATGGTGAGTGTCCCCTCTGCATAGATGGCACTGAAGGAAAATTTTGGGTTACATTACTTGCTGTAGTTCATCAATGGTAGGTATATCCCAAGCACATCTCCCAGGTGCCATGGCCAGACGTGTTCTGGGTCATGTCGGGGTCAATTTTGATTTAGCTGCCATCTCACACTAGGACCATGTACAGACTTGATCTGTGCTACATTAGGAATTGTTCCCAAGTTTCCTGAGGTCTTACACTTCTGCTGTCATTATGAGACCCATGTTTTCTCCTCTTCCTCCAAGTCTTTGTAGAACTGTTGTAGAAAGCAACTCAGACTGCTCAAATGAGTGAGCTTCATGGAGAAATCCTGTACAGTTTAACAGCAGGGGATCTACATGTAAAGGAAATATTTTGGGAGCATTTACTAGGGCATGAATGCTTTCTTTTCATGCTTTCACTAATGCTAGAAAAAGCAAATATGAATTATCTCTTTGCTATAGAATTGTGCAGGCTGCTTTTAAACCCTGTTAACAGTTGACTATCCTGGCATTGCTCCTCCTTCATCCAAGTCCAGAATATAAGGATGGTGTGGTTGGGATCAGGACCAAACCGTGAAAAAACAGCTGGCTCCTGGAGTTAAAGGAGCACCTGGGATGTCAAGAAGAATGCAAGTACTAGCAGAGGGAAGAAAGAAAAAAAGAAGAAAAAAATATATCCTTTTGTTAATGCTGTTTACAAACTCAATCTGCTGCTGATCATCTAAAAACATCCACAGCATTCTGCACAGTTTTCAGAGCCTTGGAAACAAACCATAATGTGGAGAATGTCAGTGGGTAGACCTCTGTCTGGGGAGGGATAAATTCAACCCCAGTGATTGTAACTAGATTTGCACCAACTGTGAAAACTGTGTAGGAAAACAGCTATTACATGAAGTGAAGTACTGGCTGTGAAATGCTTTTCTGAGGGTGAGTGGAGTAGCTAAAGTGACATAGGATGTAGTAGAAAAGAAGAATACAAAATAAAACCAGAAGGTGGAAGCCATAAAATAGCTTCAAAATCTTTAGGCATTAAAGTAGAATGTACTTATATTATTATTTTCCCCCTTCCTTGGCCAGACTTCTTTTGCTATCACTACCTGTTTGCTATATCATGTTCCAGAGGAAGTCCTTTATACTTGCAAACAAAAGGAGAAAACAGTGTGAATGTGAAGATGCAGGAAGTCTTCTTACTGAGAAGATCCTGGGCAGCTGTCAGAGGTGTGCTTCTTCAGCATCCCATGTGCACTGTGATTCGGAGAAAATCTTCTTTTGGAGAAATTGCTTCTCAGAAGAATAGGAAGAGGTCTGTTGTTGGATTAGATGGAAATGCTTTCACAGAAGTGTGGTATCTTACCAGTGGAAATTTCATGCAGTACTAAATGTGGAATAAAAAGCTAGGTAAAGTGCATGAATATTTTATTTCCAGACCCCAGCACTGACTTTTGTATTGTGTACCAGCTTGCTATTTCAGATTTGTAACCCCACAGTAACTCAAAATCCATTACATTCTCTTGCCTTTTCCTCAGCCCTGTGTTAAGTGAGCTCTGTGGTCCCAAGCCAGCCACCCGTGGGCAGGAGGTGTTTGCAAAGCTTTCACCACACCGAGCAATCTCAGCCCAGATGCCAAAGCCTAAACGGGCCTAGAGCCACACCATCGCCAATGACAGAGATCAACCCAGGACAGGATGGAGGCAAAGACGCCTGAACGTGCAGGGCAGCCATCCTTGTTCCATCCCACACTGGTCTTGCTTCGTATGTAAACAGATGGTTTTGGTCTTCAGGGCTGTTACTGTAGCACCTTGCAGAGATTAATGCCTTTTATGAAAATAAGAAGTAGAATGCAAACATGCATGGGCTGGTTTTTCCTCACCTCTTCTTTTCTACCCTCTCCCAACAACAAGCACACAGGGAATAAAAGTGTTTTTTCTCTTTTCTGCCCTCAATGACTGTCCAAGGAAAGACAAAACCAGTCTTCTGTGCCAGGTGGGAAAACATAGCTCATTGCTGCAAACACAGCCTTACCTGCAGGCGTGAAATACTGCAGATGCGAGGAAGAGGGTGGAGAAGACCCTATAATTTGGGGAGAGCAGTAACAGCAGCCCAGCAGGCCTTACAGGGGTGCAGGTCTGCAGCAGATGCCCTCAGCCAGTTTTTAAATTCTCCTGAGGTTAGGCAGAGGAGTAGGGGCTTCTGGTGGAAAAGTGGCACTATCAGCATGTTGTGTTCTGTGCTCAAATCGCTCTGCATGACCTAGCCAAATTCTGACCTGTAATGGGTAGCAGTGGCTTTTAGCCCATTGAGAGTCAAATAAATGACAAATAATGACAGAAGCTCAGTTTAACTTTCAAGAAAAAAATGCTACAGTTTGGAGGAATGTCCATTTCTTTTCATATTTATGATTTTTCTTAGCTGCTTTTGCCCAGATGGTGAGGTCAGGTACATTCTCATAGTCATGGTGGTGGCAGTAAAGCAGCAGGTTATGGCAGTGGACATGATTGCATTTCTGCTTCTGGTTGCTTCTTCCCTTTGGTTTTATTCAGTATTTCAGAGACTGTGATTTTCCTGGATTTACCAAAAGCTGTTTGTGCCACCAGAGGGTTTTTTTCACTTTTGCTGACTACTAAACTAATTAACAAACCATACATTTTGGAGAACATGTTGCTGAGTGCCAAGGTTTCTTCAAAACCCTTAAAAAATCCCGTAGTGTAATGTCAAGAACTCATTTGGGCATGTGCTGCTTTACCACTTTAAAGAAAAGACAATATTATTTTTTTGTTTTAAAGTGAGGCAAAAAGCAGCAAGTTTTATGGGGTTTGGCAGGCTGGTCTTTGTTGCTGGCATTTCCCCTTAGGCTGACTGAGTGGTGAGCTGCTGGCTCTGTATGTCTCTGAGGCATGCGGAGAAAAAGTGTAAAGAGGGTGGCAAAGAGACAAATTTATAGCAAGAACTATGTGGAAAGACATCATGAACAATTGAATAAGGACCTGTCTGCTTAGACAAACAACCTGCCAAGGCTTTTTCAGTGTAGGGCTGATGTTAGACAAAAAGTTAATTTCTCAGAGCTGAAGAAAACCTTTCCTTCTCACTGTGGTTTTAAATCTCTGACAGGCTCCATAAACATTAATCCATAAGGTGTTTAAAATTTTTTGCCTCAGCAAAGATTTGTTCAGGTTCTGTGGTTTGTATTTATTTCTATGGAGTGACTGTGGCATGAGAAGAAAGATTCTTGCTTTTGAACTGTAAACACTGGCCCACTTGAGAGACACAGATATGAATTACACTAAATATTTAGTAAATGATTGGCTTCCACTGGGAGAACAAAGTATTTTGTACTGGAATAGATACAGAAAAATAAAGTAAGGAAAGAAAATCCAGTAGTTTCGTAACTATTTTTCTAAGAAAGAATGTGAAACACTATCTGTAACTGGCACCTTGTAACCCTTAGGTCATTTGGCCTTTCTTGAGCTCACAACAAGAGTTGGTCAGAAATTCTTCAGTGAAATACTATTATGCATGTGCATGTGTCAGACAACAGCAACTTTCAAAAAGCTATGCTCTTTGTGGAGGCACATCAGTTGCAACACAATCCTTATCGGGAAAGATTTCTTGGACCCAAATAAGTGCTTCTGCTGAAAAACAGACAAAGCTCTGCTCCTGAGGCTGGCCACAAGGCTGGTGTTTGCTATGTCCAAGGTACAAGGAGACCTCTCTTCGAGCTCCTGTGCTGCCTGACTTGATACTCAGCTCTCTCATCTTCCCTCCCACCAGTTCTATGTTCTATGGTAGCTGTGCCAGATGAGTGCAGAGGGGTGAAGGGATCTTTGGGCAGCAAGCAGAGCCAGGGCTGGGGAGATGTTTCAGAAGGAGGAGGACTCAGATCTGGTGCAGCTGATGTGAGCAGAGCAGGAGTGCACACCTTTGTTTCCTATATGTTAGGTGAATGTCGCAAGCAGCTGTCTAGCGTAGAATCTCTGCTTGGTTTCTCAGGAGAAGTTTTTGCTGGTTTTCTGTCCCAGCGAAAAAAATGCCTGGCAGCTCTATTGGCAAAAATCACTCAGGTTGCCAGGATATGTTATTTCATCCTTGGAACCAGTGTGCTGCTGGGAGTTGCACCATCCCTCAGGGGTTTACTGATATAAAGTTCCAGCATAGCTATACTTGTGAGCTCTTCCTAGTGTACACTGTGCTTGTGAAAAAGAGTATTTGAGAACATTTGGCATTAACAGATTTTATTTATTTTACACATTCATACAGAAATGTGGGCTAAACACATTAAAATAAGTTAGGCTAAAAAATTGCAAAATTGCAAATATTGTAGGGTGCTTTGTTAGACTGGGACTGACACTGGAGTTAGGGAAAATCAAGCAAACAACAGAGTTACTTTTCTTTGAGATTTATCAGTGGCTAGCCATATTAGCTGCAACTAGAATCTAAACGCCATCTCAAAAAAAAAAAAAACACAAACCATGTGCTGTCCTTAATGCCTGTAAATTATATTGACTTCAGTTGCATTCCTCTGGTGTAACTGAGAGCAGAATTTGGCCAAAAAGTATTAGTACTGCTCTTTTGCCCACAGGTTTTATATTCTTCATGTGGAAATATCCAACTAAATATCAGATAGCTGATCAACTGCCACCTTGGCAGTCATCACAGATCACCAAGACCAGACTTGGTGTTGTTGATCTCAGTACAAATCAGAGGGAAAATGTGGAGAAATAATCTGAAGAGAGCAACAGAGAGCAGGTCTGTCTTTCCAGGTTTCTTTACGACAGGTCTGGACTACACAGATATCCCCTGACAGCTTGGGCAGCTTGCCTTCAGTGGGGTGCCTGAGGAAGAATGTTTGCCCCATGGCTCAGTAACTAATCTACATCATTAGGATGGCTTGAGAGAGCAAACCCCTGCTCACAGTAAGCGCAGTGTCCCGGAGTATCAGCTGTCCTTGAGCCACCCTTTGTGCCCCAGCCATTACGAAACTTTTCCTGTTTCCCTCCTGCTCAGCTCTGAGCTATTGCTTTCACTCAGCTGTGCCTTCCTCTGGCTGAGAGGCAGGACTTGGCTTTTCTCTCTGAGACGCTTCACTGCTGCAGGTGCCATTACAAATATTTTATGAGTTAATTTTCAGAAACTAGGAGGGTGAAAGCATCTAAGGTAGAACTGAACGCTGCTTTGCAAATGCTCTGGAAGGTATGTCCAACTTGGCACTGAGCTTAGTCATCTCAGTTGGCAGGAGAGCAGAAAGTCCTTTTCTCTCTCAAAGATGAAATCTGTATGTCTGCCAACTCCCTGTAATTACAAACCCCAAAGAGTGTCTACTTCAGTGTAACTAGAGATCTATGGGCTTTGGCATTTCATGTATCAATTTCCACTTAGTGCTACATCACCAGGCCAAGATGGGAATTTCCTTTGTGGGGAGACCTCTTTTATTAATAAAATACAAATCACATTCATTCTCCAACATCAAGCTCAGCTGGCTAATTTATTTTCTGTCCCCCAGTACAGAGCTCCAGCTGAATGCTCCCAGGGAGTATCCCTTCCCTCTTGCCTGTCTCTGCATTTAATTCTGCATCAGTGTACAGAGTCATTCTTTTCTCTCTGTGCAGACAATTCCCACTCCAAAACAACAAAGACCTTTTCTGAACAGCATCGTAAGGTCACTGTGCATTGAACCAAGATTCAGGCTCCTGGACTTTGCCATGCCTGCCCACAACTACCAGCATCTCAAAGTCACACCTGCCTGGATACCCATAGCGTGTGGCAGTGAGGTTTCAGGGGTCCCCTGACTCCTGACCAGCTGGAGTCAGAAGTTAAGATGTACATCACTTATTTCAGGGTGAACCTGAGCCAGTATAAAACTTTCAAAACCTGATGAGAAGCTGTTACATACTCACATGGCTAGCCAGTCCTGAATGCTGTCCTGTCAGCACCATATGCAGGTAGCAACCGAAACAGCTTTGAACTGAAGTGTCAGTCACACAGATGCGCAGGTTGTACCTGAAAATTGATTCACTAAGTATTACAGAACTTCTACATTCATAGGCCTTCTGAAAGAGTCCTCAGAGGCTAGTATAATGCAGGTAATTACTGCTCTTCATGCATTCAGCTTTCTCCATTCCTGTCACTATCGGGCATAGATCCACTGCTGGAAGACAAGTCTTTTCCTGCCTTTGACTGAAACGTTATCACAGGAGATTAAGAGAGAGGAAGATTATGAAAAACATTTTGCCAGGAGCCTTCTGGACCCCAGGAGGAATCAGTGAATCTTGGAGAGGTGTTCAGCCTTACTACAGGCTTACATGACATTATTGGAGCAATGACTGCTGCAGACACTCAAATATGTTTAAGGTTTTGCTTCGTGGGTGGAAACACTGTGAAATAAAGAATTTCTGGACAGAGAAAGCAATGCAGCAGCTGTTACAAAACTATCTGGTTGCCCAAATCCTTGCTTACACTGGGGCATTTGCTCAGCTCCTGTTCTTTAACTTTTCTCTGAAGATTAAGGAGAGAAAAGTGGAAAAAAATACTGTAAGAGGAGAGCTGAGAGTGAGCAGAGGTCCTTTCCCCAAATATTGTCAATGATACACTGAATCTCTTCAGTGAGCAGCAGACTACCTATGGCCTCAATTCTGCAGCTGAAGCACCCCATGGCTGGTAAACTGCAAGCTCCAGCCACAGCTTTCAGTGTTGTCAGTACATGCACCATGGGTCTCACTTCTCTAATGTCTGTGGTGTCAGGTGAGCCATCAGTCTCCCACCAGAGCTCTTGGGTGCCTCTGTTTGAGCCTCCCTGTACCTTTGGGTAGTGACATTCACGGGATATTTTGGACTACGAGCTCTCCAAGCCTCTACTGCCCTCAGTTTGGGCTGGAGTTAGCCAGAAGGGATCAGAGCAATTGAAAGAGCTGGGAAATACAGTGATTATATAAATCTTGTTTCTCTATGAACGACTTCAAAAAATTGTATTCAAATGAGCCAAAAGTATGGAGAAACAGCCTTCATGTGTTTGCCACTTGTTGGTTAGAAACTTCTATTTGCAGTGATTTATAGTTTATTGCTAACCGCACGCTCATTGAAATTTGAAATTATTTCACACCAGAAGGTTTTTTCGATTTTGAAAGCATTTGGTTTTGGTCTGATGGGACTTCTGAATCTTTTTGGGGGTTGTTGGCTTTGTTTTCTGTTCCTTTGGTTCAGAATTGCAAGCTTTATCCCTTCCTTTAACCTCCCTCACCACTTGTTAGTGTTATTTATGAAAATATGAACGTTATTTTCCATGCTTGTAAATGATTTTTCTTTTTGTGAACCATAATCAGAAGGCATCGTTCTTGACTTTGAGGAGTCAGCCTAGGTGGGATTTGGGTACTTATCTGTTTGTACTGGAGCCTGAAGTCCACAGCTAATTTTAAACAGCTGAAAATTAGAAGGAAAGTGCAGCTAAAGTTTCAGTTGGTTTAGTTTTTGAAGCAATCATGGATAGGCCCAGAAACCTAGTAAGGTCATTCTTTTACTCCTATTCAGAGAAGGCAGACTTTTATTTACCTTGCTCATTATCTAACCATGAGCTTACCTATGTGGGTTTTTCCTCAAAAATAAAAGCTTCTGAAAGCTTATGTTAACGTCTGAGACTATAGCAGGAAATAGAGTTGCAAGCATTTATATAATTTTATTTGGATTTTATACTGCAAAACAGGATAATTTTTGCCTTGATGAGATTTGTTAGGATATGGGTACGTATGAAAATGCTAGCATTTGTTTTAATGTAATTCTTTCTTGACTATTAAGGCCCTGCTCCCAAAACGTCTGAGCCAAAACA
>JBCJKH010066379.1:0-10602 GCA_039877255.1 Loriculus beryllinus | reverse complement strand
CTGCTGCAATGTGCACCCATTGCTGGGAACCAAATACTATGTTTGGAGGCACCACTAATTCCTCTCTATGCTGCTGACATGTGACGATCTCCCCATCTTGAAGCTGCATCAGAACTATGTATAGGTAAGAGCATATTAACACCTCAAAAACGCTAAGAATTCTATCAACTTCATTTTGCTTGATTGATTTCACAATATTCTGACATTTTAACTGCAAAAACTTCTGAAAACAATATAATAGAAAGGAAATGGACTTTTTTTATCTAAGACACCAGATGCCAGATAAATTCTGCATAAATACTGCACTGCATCATTATATACTTATATTAAGTCTTCCTTAATATAGTTGTTTTGTGTAGAGAGGTTAAAGTACTTCAACAGTAGGAGACTTAATAGCTGACTCATTGAAAAGAAAATTATATGTGGTTCACAGACCATCATGAGCCATGGAGAAGCACTAACCACAGTAACTCTATACTGAATGAAGAAACATATTAAATATTGGTAAAAATAAAATATCTGCCAGGATTCCTAGACAAAGGTATAAAAGAAAATATATTTTTCATGAGAACTGTGGTATTATTTAATTCCTACAATGCATGCTATGACCTTTGGTTTCTTTGGATTGATCTGTTAATTTTTCAACTGCTTAAAATATCTAAAGCAGGGACAAAGGGATCAATAGCATAAAAATGGAAGAGGTTTGCAGCTGCTCCTCTGAAGCCAGAGGGAAAAGGATAGACAGCTCTGTTTTAAAAGAAAAGGACAAAGTACACAACATTGATGCTGCTGAGGACACAGTGCCAAAGACCTCTGAGATACAGGTGGCATTTTTAAACTCAACCAGTTTACAAATCTTTATTGTAGAAGTGATTGACTTTATTATTTTTTTAATATGTGCTGCACAAAAACTGTATCCCAAGGCCTTGAAAGTGCATATCACCTTACACAGGCACAGTTACTGCTAAGTTTATTAAAACACTACCAAGTGTAGAACACAACCTTTCCTGACCTTACTCTTCTTGGTTAAGGAGCTGGTCACTAAAGTGTTCTTTTCTTATTGCACAACCCTCCCATAAATCATCACTTAGAGATATTTTTCATCAGTTGATATCATCAGATATATAGTAGACACAAGAACAAAAGGAAAAAAGAAACAAAAAGGAAAAAACCCTGCAAAAAGAGTAAAAAGAAGCAACTAGAAAACCTGAACACACAGTTTAGGAAGAAAAATCCTCACACAAGATCCCACTAACTTGCATAGTGAACAGACATGGCTAGGTACTGCTCTAAGAGGTTTGAATGACTTGAGATACGTCCGAATAGTGAAAAAAGCAATGTTAATAAAGAACTGTTGAAAGAATTCAGATTAGCTTTTAAGTTATTTCTGTAAATAGAACAAAAATAGCAAGTTTTATGACAAGAAAACCCCAAAACCAAAAACTGACTTTCTTTACATTAGCAAGAATTTAACTGGGGTTTTTTTCAGAATATGAGCAGGACTGAAGAAAAAGCATGCTAGAATTGATGCCAGCTTTCCTGAATCCTAACATTCCTTTACCTGGCAGTTTTAAATTTGGCTAGCCAGTGACGTTAGGTTTGCTTGCGAGCAGCAGAAGAAATGGAAAATCAGAAAGGGTATGAGTGATTACAGGAACACTCATCAGTGTTCTAAAGGCAAAAGAGGGAAAAAATAAAATAAAAAAAAATATCTCTTTGAATGTCAGCATTTGCACACCATATATGTATTTGCACGATTTGGTTCATCAGAGACACTTTTGCAGCTAAGCAGACAAAAATGTCAGGTTTTGGGTTACAGAAAACCATGTGTGCATTTATACTGATATTAGGAGGTTTTTTAAATTACTGTTTTTAGCAAGAAATATTCATATGGAAATGCCTCTGTCTTAGTTTAAAACGTTAATTTTTCACTCACTCTCTGTCATTATCCTACAGTTTTGTGGGTTTATGATTTTTTTTCACCCTTGTTTTTCATCATTTACTAAGTGTTTTAGGAAAGGTTGCAGAAGTAATTTGTAGCTGTGTAACAGCTGATTTAGATTCTGTCAAGATTTCTGTCACATTTTAGTGTGCTTTCAGATTATGTTGTCCTGTGCTTAATGTGTGTAATCCATGTCTCTATTAAAAGGATACTTGACCTCATTTGGTGTAAACAGTGGTGCCATCTAGTTGCATGAAGACAACCAGTAAATCAGCTTACAGTTAGTGTGCTTCATTTTATCTGAGAGACTAGTACTAATCCATAGTGTTAAGGATCATGATAGCAATGCCTTTAATTAAATATAACACCATGGTTATCCCAAATGTAGTCCTTGAATTCTGACACAGTTAAATTGAAAGATGCATAATCCCAGCAGTTGTGGAATTGGTATTGTTGCAACCTTGTAACCAGTAACAGATTGGAAAAGCTTTTTTGGAAAAGAATGAAAAATGAAATTAAAATTAAAATCTGAACTTGTACATTTGAGGGGTTGGTACCTACAATGCAGCTTCCGTAATCCCTTCCAGATGGTTACCAATACATTAGCAGCTACTGTTGGAAAAAAAACCCAAAACAATACATATATTCTTAAGATTTCTGTCACTAGCCTGGCCTTCATCGGGAAAGCAGCTATGAAATGGCACGCACTATGCAGTCCTATTGCGAAGTGCCTCCTGCCACTTCCCAGCACAAAAGACAAGAAGGAGGGAGCTGACAAAGGTGATATTATTTACCTTGGCATTTCCAGTACTCCCCAGAAATTTAGCCATCCACAGATTGGTCCTGATGCTATTCTGAGCACTGAAGGCACACAGCGTACAACAACTGAGATGCACTCAGCCAAACCACCTCTCTCCCTAACTGGCTCTTCCCCCAGCTGTGATATGACTCCATATCAGCAGATGCAAAATGACAAACATACTATGACTTTTCATCGCTTATGGGTATATATTTGGAATTTAAGATGAGAGCCATGTACTCCTACCTTCTCTACTCTATTGCTGGTTTATTCACATTGCTTATTGACCATAGCCATTCAAAAGCAATGTGAACAAAATAAACATCTCTCTATTTCACAAAGACATAGTTTTCTTTGGAAACCCCCTGTAAGTTGCAGGTGCAGCAGTACCCAAAGCAATCCTTCAGGAGCTCCTGGAATGCTTCACGAGGACTGTATCATGGATGAGGAAAAGTAAATCAAGCTGGTTTGAATGAAATACATTAAGCTCAGTGATGTGGTATCTTCTCACTAAGGTATTTTAGATAGCTTCTAACCCTG
Organism: Loriculus beryllinus; assembly: GCA_039877255.1. NCBI lineage: Eukaryota > Metazoa > Chordata > Aves > Psittaciformes > Psittacidae > Loriculus > Loriculus beryllinus. The sequence goes on along the minus strand of JBCJKH010066379.1, from coordinate 7,321 downwards.
TCTGCTCTGGAAAGCTGCCTTGCACCATTATGTGAAATTATTTTGACTATTATTCCAAATTATTATCAAGTGAAGGACTATGAAGGAACTGCACAGACGCTGCTGTAATCAGCATTACACAGAAAGCAAGAGCGACTTCCAGTGAGAAATCAAGAATTTTGCAAATGCAGTTGAGTTCTTAATTTTTATTTATATGTTTCCACAGCATAGGAAAGAGCATTCTGTTTTCCCAAGTACTTGTGAGAAAGCACCAGCTGGAGAGGGTGGAGAATGCCCATTGCCTGGCCATGGGGGTTCAGAGGAGCGGTTGATGCTCACTAACCCCTTTTGCCTGGAGCAACACACAGGCACATTTGCCTGTAGCTTCTCATGGCTCCCCTGGCTTGCATCACAGTTGTTCCCACCCCAGAAATCCACTGATGTCACCTGCTGATGTTACCCCCCGGCACCACACATGTCAAAAGTGGTGCTGAGGAACTCTGAGCTGAGCAGTTACGGAATGACCTGAGACAAGGGAAGTTGGATGGTCCTGACACACGAGACTACCCCGTGGGTCTATATTACCCATAGACCTATTGTCTATAGGTCTATCAGTTGTAAAATCCAGAGCAGTCATACTACAAATCTGGAAACCTCATTTATCGAGAAAATGTGATTATTATTGGTTTTACTATACTCTTCCAGTACATAATATAAAATAACTTTCTTCTGAGCTTCTTTCCTAGATAGGACTCATTATATTTAAATGACTACCCTGTAACTTGCCAAACTTTAACGACTGTGATGATGAATGCTATATTTTAGCTCATGGTGAATGAGCTCCCGGTGTCATCTGCAACCAGTGATTAAAAAGTTTAGCTTCCTTCTAAAAGTTTATTGTGATGATTCTAAAATTGGTTTTTCACCTAATGGTAAAATCACAAGGCAGTAAACAATACTTGACTGTTACTTTACACAATGTCAAAAAAGCTACCATTAGGTGTCATTTATGATTATATTATTTCTGCTTTGTTTCAGCTGCTTATGTTTGTAAATATGTTATTTATTATTTTTATTATGAATCCGTGATGTTTCTGTGGAACACGCTGACAGACTACCCATGTCTCTGGAAAATTAAACACTAAACAAATCAAATAAGTTTGAGAGGAATATAATTTTATAAGTGTAAGCAATTTCTATAAATGTCAAAATATCTCATTTCATCATCCTGGGAACCAAATGTTTTCCATTTTAATTTTCTTCTTAAATTTATATTTCAAACTTTTAAAGTATTATGTATGTTTTCCAATAAAAGATGTTAAACTTTAAGAACTGAGATAATTTAGTCAATAACCTTTATTTAATCTTTCACAAACTGTATATTGTCAGGGTTTTTGCTTCCTTTCAGAAAGAAACCAAACCCCAAGAGTCTGTCATGCCTTCACAGTCAAAATTATTGTATTTGCTTTAAAATTAGCCATCATTATATGGAAGATATCTAAGGGGAAACAGGCCGGGAAGGAGTGGTTAAATGCTACAAACAGTCGGATAATCTTTAACACATGGCAGATTCTCATGCTGGCTTTATGCCTAATACTCCTGAGCATCTTACAGCTAAAATACAAAGCAGTCTGTGGTGTTGTTAGGCCTTAATACTTTTAAAGACACATTGAGTGTTAATGGGGTCCTCTGGATTTGAGGCTTTATTGTTTACTATATCCAGACTGCCTGGGTTTTCTCTAATGACATTCTCCAGCAAGTCACCTAATTCCTGACCTGCTGCTGAAGTAAGAAAACTCTGGATTATCTCCTTCCACCTCACTAACCTGGAGCAACCTCAGTTCAACAATGCAGATCTATTAATTTCTCCCTTCAAAGAAAACATGCTCAGGCCCCCAAAACATGATTGCACATTTTCATCAGCACCGCTGCAACATGGAAGTACACATATAAACACGAAACCAAACAATTCATCGAAGTTCCCAAACCCTGCTAAAGATCCCAGAACCTGAGAAATAAGGACCCTGAAGCACAGTGCAGGGTGTAAGAAACTGCTGATGCAGCCAAAGAACCTGAGGTGAAAATTGAGGACAAACGTATCTGCCATAAAGAATGTTCACTTGTCATCAACACAAAATTCAGTCTTGAAAGCTAACTGAGCAGGGCTCAGGGTTAAGAAAGAGGCCCTGCTGCTGCTGAGTGCACTTCACAACTGGCTCCAGTGACCAGCTCTACTGTGCAGCTCTCTGTGGGGAGTATGGAGAGGTTGTTTTAACAAGCAAACTAGAAAGGAGCTTGTCCAAAGTAACTTTACTTGGAAATCCCGAGTATATTCGAATCTAATCCTGCTGTTTTCATTTTGATACACTTAAACTGTAATCAAGGCAGCATCAAACGGTTAATGCCTCTGTTCTTGATTCTCTCCTAAGACGATGTTTTCATGTTCCCAAAGGGAATTATTCCTGGACTAAAGTTCAGAGTCTTCTATCATTTAAATCAAGCAACAGGCATCTCACCACCTCTTGTGGCATGGGACTTGGACACCACAGTTCTGCAAATGAGAGGTTAATCACAGCTGCACATGTAAGTGTTCTTAGGCATTACAAGATTTGTCTCAACAACACTTTAAAAAATATCTTTACGTTCATTTGGCCCAGTACCACCTTGCAAAACTCTGTCAGGTTTTACTCCCAGGTACTGTATTTTGGTTTTAATATTTCAAAATGTGGATTTTGAAGAAACTTAATGGCTTCTACTAGCTGTTAAAATCTCATTGAAATTCAAATACAGGTGCCTAACTCCATTAGGATACTTGAAAATCATTACTTCAATTTTCACAGAAACAGACTAGTTTTTACTCTGTGTTTTTTCAGTTTGAGGTACACCATTTGGCATCCAAGAGTGCCATGTTTTGGGTTGTTTTGTTTTTCTTTTTCTTTTGTAATACAAACAGTAATAACTTCTTATATTTCTCGAGCTGACTAATCCCACAGGTGTCAGAGGGAGTTCATCTCAGACCTGCACAGGGACAACAGGGAAGATCCTGGGGCTACAGCAGCAGCCTCAGGAGAACTCGGTTTAATTTCCTGCTGTACAGAAAACTTTCTGTGTCATGCTGAAAGATGCCATTTAGCCTCAGATCTGTAAAGGTACTTCAGTACCTAACTCTCATCGCAAGAGTAGTATTCAAATACCTAAATACCTTTGAAGAACTGAACTATAATCTCTCAGGTTGTCATACAAATTAAGGTCCCTAGGCAGGAGCTTATATAGAATTGGGGAAATTAACTCCATGATCCCAATTCTCAAAACCTGCAAAACCCATTTAAGTTGGTATTTATGAATGCCTATATGCTTTCACTTCAGAGACTTTACTTAGGCAGCAAATGTTTGCTTCCATCTGTGTTGAGAACTGTCTCCATGTAGTTAATGAAGGAAAACACTTGTACTAATTTTCTATAATAAGAAATATTTCTTCCATCTCAAAGTTGCTTATCAGACAGGAGTGAATTAAATCAGAAATAGCAGCCATGGGCTACTTACACACAGAAACATATCTGAAGGTGGAAGCTATAGAAAACCCTTAACTTTAAAATGGTAGATCAGGTGCTGAGCCCTTATGCCACCATTCCAAAGATACATTCAGTGGCTTCAGCCTGAGAGTTCAAATCTACATCTCAGGAAAGTATTAAAGCTCCTCTGTTGCAACTGAAAAACAGGATGAAGAGTATTTCTCTAATTTCTAAATTCTTTTTTCTGTTTTTGTTGTTGTTGTTGTTGCTGTTGTTTTCTGTTTTTTAATCACTGTCATGGTTTAAGCTCAGCCGTAAATCATGCAGTCACTCTCTCATTCCCCCCCTTTCCTTCCCCCTCTCCTGGAGGGATGGGGAGGAGAATTAAAAGAATGTAATTCCCATGGGTTGAAATAAGAACAGTTCAGTAACTAAGGTATAACACAAACCACTGCTGCTACCACCAATAATAATAATGATAAAGGAAATAACAAGATAAGAGAATACAACCCCTCACCACCCGCCAACCAATACCCAGCCTGACCTGAGCAATGAACCAGTCCTTTGGAGTAACTGCCCCCAGTTTACATCCTGGCCATGACGTGCTGTGGTATGGAATACCTCTTTGGTCAGTTTGGGTCAGGTCCTGTCTCTGCTTCCTCCCAGCTTCCCCTCTTCACTGGCAGAGCATGAGGCTCACAAAGTCCTTGGTCAGACTAAACATTACTGAGCAGTAACTAAAAACATCGGTGCTATCAGCGCTGTTCCCAGGCTGAAAGTCAAAAAATGCAGAGCTGCACCAGCTACTAAGGAGAAAAATGACTGCTACTGATGAACCCAGGACAATCACGCATTTTGTCATAGAGCAAGATTCTGCATGATACTGATTAGAGCACGTGACACAAGAGACAGTTCTGCTTCTAATCTTGGCTCCAAAGATGATTTACATCCAATATTTATTTAATAAAATGTTTTAGTAGTCCTGATAGTGTTTGTTTCTTGCAAAGTACAGCTCCCAGCTTTATTTTCTGACAAATGGATTTGTAAACTAACCATAGATGCTGATTAGTGGAGCTGTGTCTCCCAGATACCTTCCATTCTTCTCTCTACTGGGGGTACAGCTTCTAACAAGTTAGATTTGTTTGTCCGGAAGATTAAGATGCAGGTCTCCAGGACTAGCACTCTCTTACAAAAGTCTCCAGATATTCTTTCTGGAATCTAATTCCTGATATGCTAACAAGACACAACATATGCCCACATATTACATATAGCACACTGTATAGTACAATTTTTCTGTTAGTTTTTATTGTACTGGTGCTCCTAAAATCCTACCCAGGTTAAAAGTCACTTGCATGTGATAAGCAAAGCTAGAGGGCATTTTTTAGTTTGATTTAAACTTTTGTTTTGAGCATCTGTGGCATGTAACAGTTACTCTAATTTAAAACATTTCCTGTAAGTACAGAAAATGAATAAGTGATTTGCTTAAATCTTCCAAGCAACTAAAAATTTTTCTCAAGAATTAATTACAACAACGATGGAAGATATTCTTTACTCATTACTTATTTAATTAATTAAAGAGATTATACTGTTGCAGTTCCCACTTCCCTCCTTAGCCTGAATCATTTCACATATTTCCCTTAGTATTTCTATTTTAAGTACAGAAATGTCCTATTTCAAGTGAATGAACTTCTTTGTTGTGTAAGCTTTGATAAATGAGAACATTAGAAACATAAAACAGCCTAATGAAATTCCACACCTTGGTTTGGATGCTATCAAATGTGCCGCAGATTGATTATTTCCCAGAGTGTGATTATTTGGAGAAAAAACTCATCTTCATGATACTGCTAAACAATGCATGGCTTCATTGATATTTAATAGATAACATACTTAAACCAACACTGTTGGAGTATATCTTTTGTACCCAACAGCTGTTCAGTTTAAAAAGAGAGAAGTACAATACTGTATTGTATACTTGAATTACACATTTAGTTGAAGGGATAAGAATCCCAATAGCAGATGGCATTCCAGGCTGTCTAACATAGCAGGGGAAAGAAAAAAAAATAAAGCAGGCCAATAGTCTGCCTTGATATTATAAATCAACAGACTGGTTACTGATGAACACATGAAGATTAATACACCAAAATCTGTGGCTTATTTCTGTCAAATTAAAGTAAAAAGCAACTCACTGTGTGGACAATGTCACGACAAAACTGTGCTTGAGACTCCAAAGTAAGTTTACAGAGAAGCCCTTAATTTTTGAAGTTTCTCTGTCATTTCTCATTAACTGAAGTTGGTGATCTTGAACTGAATTTGAGGAGGAGAATCCCAGGCACAGATTCTCCACTCCCAGTCCAGGTGTTGTAGTATGGCAAGGTATGGGAGTCATGACTCCCAGGTACATCGTTCCACAGCAGAAGTGAACTTCACAGCTCAACACGACACAGCTACAAAACAACTCAGGCAACCATGAAAGTTGATGTATCTAGTGTAATGATATTTTACGCCAGGAGAGAACCCCTCCGAGCCTGGTTTCAGCCATAGGACAGCCTCAGACTAGCTGACCAATTCAAGTCTCTCTCAGACAAATAAAGGCTGAGGAATCTTCCTTTGAGCTGAAGGATTTAAATCAGTTTCCTCAGGTGGAACAAGAATACGCAAGAATTCAGGACTGGCAATTACGTGTTTGCTTACAATGAAAGAGTAAATCTTCAAAACCAAAGGTATCTCCCGCATGCTAACCACCAATGTGACAGATAGTCTGCGCACACAAAAAGAGAATTCATGCAGAATACAAATGCAAACCATACAAACTAAATAAATTACCTAGAGGACACAGTTGGTCTGAAAGCTGAGCAAGTTACTCCACCCACAGCACCTCCTCAGTAGGAAGTACACAGGGAAGCTTTGCAGCTCTCTGTGCATTTTTTCCCTATGCATGACTCTGCAGCCTTCGTTCATGGGATTTTGGTGAATAGGCGCCATTAAACCCTGTCTTGCAACCAGAACCCGGCTGTCAAGAAGAGACCTTTCCAAGATTAAGAATTAGTCTGTTGTCATCGGTTGTACAATATAACTGAAGAGTTCATGGTTAATTTGGACATGGCAAGAGCAAAAATTGATATCAACATATCAGAACATGTAATAAACTCTTAGAGAGAACAAACGATTAAAAAAACCAAAGATAATAGAAACCCATATGATAATTGGTGGAAGAAATGAGCATTCATTGATTGCCTGAATTCCAGTCTTGTGCTTTGCACACCAATCTCTCATTTTAAAAAGCATCTGCTTTAGCACCTATTAGCTTTCAGGATCATCCCCAATGACTTTTTTGGAGGTTTTCTCTACCTCTACAGACTGTTCAATACTGAAAAATTCCTTTATTAGCTTGAAAAGACAGTATATTACTACAGTTTCACTGGTAGTATAAAATGATCCTCTTGTCCCGTTTTGTTTGTTTTCAGATGCATTTGCTAAGTTGTAATAAACCAGTTCTGCACTGCCATTGCTATCTTCATTGCAGTAATTGTACCATAATTACATCTATAATCCACAAGTTATAATTAAATGGTATAAAGTGCTTACAAAATATAAAAGAATTTATAAACATTTTTGAATTTTTTTTTTCACACTCACAGGCCCTTGTTCTCATGGGGGACTTCAACCACCCTGGTATCTGCTGGGGGGACGGTACAGCCCGGCACGAGCAATCCAGGAGGTTCCTTCATTGTGTGGAAGACAACTTCCTTCTGCAAGTAATAGATGAGCCGACAAGGAGAGGTGCTGTGCTTGACCTCGTGCTCACCAACAGGGAAGGGCTGGTTGGGAAT
>JBCJKH010066375.1:9573-21334 GCA_039877255.1 Loriculus beryllinus | reverse complement strand
TTTCACCCCACTTGGTTGTGTGAAGTCCTTAAGTGATAATTGCGTATGAGAAGTCCTCTCATTATATTCTGTAGAGAGACTGACATTTCTGACCATGAAAGAAAATTTGAGGATAAACCGCTGCAAAAGATCCCATTACTCTTTGGAGCAGCATGAACAAGAGGCTGATAACTGTGCTCTAATGTCATCTGTATAGATTTCTCACAGTTACATTATTATCAGGGGATCAATTTTGAGACTATTTTCTCAATCAAAAGGCAAACTTTAAATTGCAAAAATATCATAGCTCGTTAAATAAGGATATGAATGTCACTTTAACATAACCAAACTTGGTTCATTTTGATGCCACAGTTGTCACTTGGTGTACAATTCCCTCAGAACAGTAATAATATATGACAAGAATTAGCAAAAACATTTTGAAAGTCCTTTATCAATGTCCTTTATCTCTCAATCCTGCAAATGAACAATTACAAACACATGCCATACTTATATATATGCAAATAAGGAAGGTACCAATAGATGGCATTTGATAAAATTTGGCATCATTTGGAGGTTTTGTAAGAGTAATGCATATAGCAGCTGTGCACAGAAAACAGCATCCTCCAGCTACTCTTTGCGTTAACATTTAATGGTGTGCTCATTTTTTTGGCTCCAGTCCTGCAAATCACTGCATATGCATATAGATAGTATGTGTGTTTGTTCATTTGTGCTTATTTTCGCATAAGTCCATCAGACCTAAACTGGAAGGTATCTATCCATTGTTATCAAATTTAGAAAGTGAATGCTGTCGCACAGCTTTTACCTAAAATTAAAAGATAGCATTAATTTAAAGTCTTCTGCCACTAATAGTACTGTTTTTCACAAGTATATGTCTTTTTATTCAGAGGATCAAATAATTTGCCAAATATAATAAACCAGTGCCTATTTTGCATAGGGTCTTATGTACATAGTTATGACATATGAAGGAGAGAAAAAGAGAAGGAGAGAGCGAGAAAGAGGGGAAGAGAAGGGAAGGGATTATGATGCAGATTTTTTATATCAGAAGAAAGAAAATTAATGCAAAATTAGGGAAAAGGAAATAACAGCCTACTGTTATTTATATTCAAACCAGCTAGTAAAATAGCCTTTTGACTGCATAAAGTTTCTTCAACAGAAAATATGCAAACTAGAAGCTACTCAAAACAAGCTTAGTTTTTAAGTTTTTATAGAAGAGAGTTTAAAATAGTAGTTAAATTTTTCTCCATTAAAGACTACACAAATATATGGCTCTTAAAACTGAGCACATACATGTTTTCTCTTCCCCGAGATGTTTGCTGTATTTAGGCCCACAGCAGAGTATTTCTTCATCATAAGCAGATTTGCATAGCTGTTATAAAAAGCTTTCCATATTTTTACTAAAACAGCTAAGACATTTATGTCGAACTTACTTTTCAGACAACTATAAATGTGAGCTTTGAGAAAGATAAAAACGTAAATCTATTTGTGTACCACTCTGTATGAATCACTGTGAACTGCAACAAATACATACAACAGATTTTCTGAGTAACTGTGAAGAAGAAAAATCAGTCTAAGTCTGTTGAAGTACAATGTGAAAAATTATTTACCCCAAATTCATATTCCCATACTGGTAGTGTGTCTAATGGAGATCAAGCCACTTCTAAAGTATATTTAGTAATTAACTTTTTGAACTATTACAAAGTCCACAAGAATGCTTAATTTTCCTGAAACTGATGTGTCACCTGACCTGAGTAAAGTAGCAGTGGTTCAAATCTGAGTTATTTGAACAAAGGGCTCCCAAATATGTAATAACCTAAACCAAAAGTCAGCCTTCTTCGAGGATCCCGGATTTCTCATCCAAAACCTTCCTTTCCTAATTCTTATCTCCTATCCACTCAGTTGGATATTAATTACAAGGATAATTCTCTCCTGGTATCAGCAATCAAAGTTTGATGTTGTCTAGTACCTCTTCCCCATTACTGGAGGAATTTTATTTACTTATATTCTTATTTTAAAGGGAAATAGAGTTTAACACAGCTCTGCAGACTGGCCAGGGCTAGGCAATGACAAGTAGGCATCAATTTGCATCTACCATGCAGAGATTTAGTTTGACTGCAAAAGCCTGAGCCCTGCTCTCTGGAGAGCATGCACGCACATTGCAGCTCTGCTGTTGAAGATTTTGTTCCAAGAGGGTTTCAGAAGCTGCTCTAAAGCGTACTGAAATCTACATGCTTACTCGGAATATCTTGAACACTACTATGACGCAATATGGCCTAAGCATACTAAAGCTGGTGTCATCTGCTTAGTATTTTCTTCTCCCAGATTGTATTCCTTATTATTAATTGCAGCAAAGTGCTCTAAACCAGATACACATACATCAGCTGCTTCGAGAAGCCACAAGATACGCAACAGCATCTAAGGTACAACTTATTAAGTTAATTGGTTCAAACAACATCCTACTCACCACTAAAACTGCTTTTCTAAAATGCTATTTTCTAAAAGGCAAAGGCGTATGAGAAATGTCTCAGAAAAAACCTTAATACGCCATGGCAAAGTTATATTGTTTGGGTTTTTTTCTGAGGTCAGGAGAGTGACAGTGGCATGGAGCAAGGATCAGAGGATAGAGACAGAATGCCTTAGATTATTTACTGACTGGCTTCAACCTCTGCAGCCCCCACCCTCCCCCCAAGCTTACATTGCTGTCTCCCTCCAGCATGTGCTTTCTAAGCAGGATACACTTCTCAAGTCTCCCCCCTCCACTGTTCACACTGCAGTCAGCCATTTTTCCTTCATTTCAGTACTGACATGCCCCAAAAAGGAGATTCCCTGATGCTTCAACTCAATTCCTTGGTTTATCTGGGAAGACTTGTCTGTTTCATGAGTGTTAATCCTGGTCTCAAAATTCAATCAGCATTTGCTAGTGCAATTTACCAAGCTAACTCTGTGTGTATCAGAGTTCCTTTATGCTTCCCATAAACCAATTAGCAGGGGGTTTTTTTCCCCAAAAAAGGAAAGTTTCACATTATCAATCTGGTGCAGGGAGAGCTACTGTCATTTTTATGCCCCCCATATATCACTCTGTACACCCTGAAGAGTTACACCACCAATCTGCAGCACGTCTTAAAACTTCTGGGATAGCTTTAGATTTACAGTAAAGATGTAATAATCATTCTTGCTATACAGAGCATATCCCAAGGCTTGAGAAGTTGTTAACCCCAATAAAGATGTCTAAGGTGGTGCACTTGTACAGAGAAGGGAAGGACCACAGCAGGTAATCCTCAAAAAAAAAAAAATGCCAATAAAAGCACAGTCCAAGTAAAAAATAACCAACAAAAAACCTCCAACACATACCCCATACCTCACGAACACTTCACAGCTGTAGGATAGCGATGTTCAGTCATACCAAACAGACATTTCCCTACTCTTAAAATTCTCTTCAGTACCCCACTGTGGTAGAATCTGAGCAGGTCCCCTAATAACCAGACTGGGCTGATAGGGTGAACTGAGGAGGGTTATCATCATAATCTCTGCTATTACAAATAAAATTCAATCAGCTGTACTTTCTTTCTCTTTGCAGTATCTTTTATTTAGTTATTGACTACAATTTCAGTGCAGATACACTGTATTGTGTATCTTTGCGTGTATCGATATTTTGGAGTTCTGTTTTAATTAGTAACACTCCACCCCACCCAAAAAAAGGACAACTGTATTTTTCTGTGTATGTTAAACCACACATATTCTTAAACTCTCAATACAAGCCAAGCTCAAAACCTGAGACAAAAGATTTTATTAGGACTGATAAAAGGGGTGACAGCCCTTTCCAACTAAGAGGAAGGCCAAAAAAAGGGAGAGACAATTCAAATCCGTTAAGTTCTCCTGTAGCCCTTAGAACATTCTGTATCTATGCCCCAGAAGTGAAAAACTTCTTAGTACATTAATCAAAGAGTAGCTAGGAATTTCTTATTTCAAATTCTTTCACACTTAAATGATCCAGACTAAGCAGAGTTTACTGAGTTACATGATCACAAAAAAATGCCTTTCAAAACGGTGTATTCATGTCTCAACACAGAACTTGGGACTGGAACCTCAGTAAAACTTACTGGATTTAAATTTTGCAGAACAAACAGGCAAGCCTGTAATGTAAATCCACAGTTTATTCCGCAGCCTTCAAGAATCTCTCTTAAGAAGGCATACATTGAGACAAAAACATGCTTTGTGGCATCACCTGCATATATGGTCATTACTACCATATCACAAAGGATTTAAGTTCTTTAAAAAGAAAAAACAAAATTAGTTTCAAATTCTAGTTCCCCCCACAGGAACAATATGGTACCAGAAGTAATTTTATACCATGATAAAACAACGTATTCTCTGCAAAGAGACTGCTGTGAAAAAAAACATCAAGTCTAAATCAATTCTGACAACTGTATGTAAAAAGACACACAAAAGTAACATATTAATATAGTATTCTGAACAAAATATTTATTTTGGAAGAAAACAAAAATTTATCTTATTAGTAAAATTTCAACTTTTTCAGGAACACGCTATGAAATTATCACCCAGAAAAGCAGATGCATGTAAACGGTGCAAAAAGTATGCAGGGAAAAAAAATCAAAAGAAATTAAAGGAACAAACCACCAAAAAAAAAAAATCACTTCCAAATAGCCAGCAAAAAAAAGAGAAAACCAAAATGAAACAAGAAAACCATAATCACAGTAACTTCATCTAAATAAACTGAACACTGATTTTCCTGATTATATGAAACATTAAAAAAACAAGCTAGAAAATGAAGCAGACAGCTTAGGCAGAAAAAACCCCACAAGGTGCAAAACATTAAAAGAAGAAAATTAAAAGGCCACATGCCAATATTTAAATTCCATAATGAGTATTTCTGTTTTAGTTTAATGTAGTTACAATTTGTTATAGAATTATAGACTTCCTGTTCTCTTTAGCATTTGCTCTAGCTCTACCTTGCTACTGACCATAGGAGATGCAATATTTTTTTTAATATTATCTATTTTATTATTGTTATGACTATAAAGACATGAGGTTTACACATCCAAAAGAACATAAAAATATTTAAAATGCTCCTATCATAAATCCTATAGATTTAACTGCAAAAATTTATTTGACTTGCTATACATATACATATGCAGTACAATCTTCATTATCAGTATGGCCAACAACTCAGCAAGACTATCAGTCCTTAACTGGGTTTAATAGAAGTTTGCTAAACATGGGATTTTACCCTTGTTCATCTTCCTAAAGTACACACCACTGAGTTGTAAACCTTGTAATTAGGAAAAGTCTAAGGAGGACAAAGAAATTAGAAAACAGGTTGGCAGAAAAACAGAATCCAACTTTCTTCAGCATTAAAAGCATATTGCAATAAGTCGGACTCAAAAATAATATATTTTATTTAACTTTTACACTAACACACAATAATGTAACATTTCATTGGAATTTATAATGATGATTAGATGATGATGTAATTGAAAACAGATATGATCCTATATGATCACAGCACAAAAACTAAACAAAAAATTGTAGAGTTTAAAGGAATTTACCACAGAAGAAGGGTGGGAAGTTTCTTTTACAGGCTATGAAGTTTGCAAGTTGTCTCTGATAAAGAGGAATATGTTCAGAACAAATTAATAAAAGGAAATAACGAATCACATGGACCAGTCAATACTATTTAAAATGTCCTACAACCCAATTTCAATAAAAACTGTCAGGCTGCATTGGGTTTTTATGGCAAGGTTTTGGTACCAGGGGTCTACAGGTGTGGCTTCTGGCCCTATGTCTGACAGAGCAAATGCCAGACAGCTCCAAAACAGACCAGCAGCTCACCCAAGGCTGAACCCACCTGAAATGTGGCATCACCCCTGGGATAACACAGTTAAGAGGGGAACAAGTTACTGCCCAGAAGTAAGTGCAGCCAGAGAGATGAGTGAGACTAACAGCTCTGCAGACACCAAGATCAGTGAAGAAGTAGGGAGAGGAGATGCTCCAGGCACCAGAGCTGATGGCCATTCCCCTAGCCCATGGTGAAGACCATAGTGAGGCAGGCTGTTCCCCTAATGCCCATGGAGCACTCTTGTAGAGTACAATGAGGTCTGTCATTATTTAACTCTCTGTGTTGTCCTTTGAGTTAGGTATTTGCTAGCACATGAACAGGAAGGAAAGACCACAGAGCCTAATGGAGCAGACTGCTAAAAAGGCAATGTGATATTACAAGTAGATGAAGCATGAGCTGTAATTCCATTAATTACCAGCTTAAATGCTTACAGGTTCAGTGACAGCTCAGCACACACAAGTGAATTTCAAAGGAAAGATTTTCTAAAACTTGTCAAATTATTAAACATAAATCAATGAAATAAAACTTACTGGACCATCAGTGGCACCTGACTGAGGTCATTGAATCACTCACTGCTCTAGTACGAAACTCTTAAGCTGTTCTCCATATGATAAATCTCAAAGTATTTGGGGATTTTATGCAATAGGAAAAATACCAAGCATGCCTGATAATTACAGAATCTACACCACTAGAAAGCTCCTGTATATATAATGAAATGATTACATCATGAAATTTCAACATAAGTAATTGAAGTGGAAGAGAAGGAAAAACACATTGACTTACTTTCTCTGTAGTTACAGTAAGAGATGGAACCAAGGATGGTGAGGACTCTGACTGCTTCTTATATTTTTGCTTGTGTTTGTCTTTCTCTTTATATTTCTGTAAGTTACGAAAGAGAATACAATCTAAGTTCAGCTTCATCCTTAGCATAACCATTTTATGTAGCATCACACGTCATCAAAATTTCAGAGTAACAACATTCTGCACTATTTTAATGTAAACATTATGTTTTTGGAATTTTTATAATAAAATTTTATAAAAGCAAATAAAGTATTTATATTTGCTTTCAAAGTACACAAACTGAAATTCTTCAATTATAGGCAGCATTTATGAATCCACTGTTGTTAATTTATCCATCTTCCGAATAATAAATTAATCATCAAAAAAAGCTTGATTAAAAAAAAGACATGGCTGCCACATCAGAATTTTTCCTGCATTTCTCACCAACGATTTCTATCTTCCTGCATTTCTGCACCTGCACGGGCTTTTTTAATGGCATACTACTGCAAATTAATTCAAGTTTTAGCTTTCGCTCCACTACTGACATCTTTATGCATAACAATGTGAAATTTGATTTAGATTTCATTCCCAAAAAGGGTGCATACAGTTTACATACTAAGTAAATATCTCCCATGTTAAACTGGACAAAATACCAAAAGCTATGCCACTGAAGTCTGCTATCTAAAAGAGCATGAGAATTTACTTATTTTAAATACAACATGAATCATTGGCGGTGTGAATGAAATTGTGCAAACAGACAGAAAATAACTGCTTAACCCAGAGCCTCTAGACTGTAAAAGAAGTCTTCAATACTGGTAGACATCAATTCTTCAAGGATTATAGACGCAGACCCGAACAGTTTTTGTTTAAATAATTCAAACACAAAGAAAATGCCCAAGTCTGACAAAATTAACAATTCAACTTAGAACACAGGAGTCCAGTATTTTTACCAAGTCAACTTTTTTTACCAAGGTCACTTTTCCCACAGTATCATAATATGGTTTATTTAGACAGCCAACATCAGAAGATGCAGGGAAACTGCAGAGAAAGTTACTTGTAAACTACTGGCACTTAAGTATTTTGCTTCTTTATTAGGTATATGTGAGCACACACACAAAACACTGCAGAACAGCATGATCTATGGTTATTTGTTCAGAATGAGTGCTTCAACAGAAAGCTACCCAAAAAATGCATACATATGGATTGACACAGGGGCTTTTAAACTCCCACTGAGAGCTTAAAAAGATGAAGACAACATAAAATGTTTAATTCTGAATAGCCATATGAAAACTCAGTAACTGTTTTCAATCTTAAAAATTACTCATGCTGATCTTTAACTACCAAAATTATTACTCAGACTCTCTAAAGAAAATGTAATTTGCTCAACAGCAAATGCACAACCACTCTCATGAAAGAACTTATAATTTTGCCATCTTAGTCAAGAAAATTCATGAAGTACCAAAGCCATCTTCACCAAAATAACATGCAAAAACATACTTGCTAGAATACAATATGCAAAGTCCTTTGGATGCTTGTACGCTTCTTAAAACTCTAAGGAAGGTCCAAAAGGCTGATGGGGATTTCTAAGTTTGGTTTTTTTCATACACTGAAGTGAACTTGGTTATCTTTGTTTTCCCTCAGTGTGCTGGTTGGATGGCAATGTGGATTTTCTTTTCATAGCAATGTGTGCATGTGCCATAATTACAACAGTATATACCATAAGGTAGAATTTCAGTTGTTTAAAACCTAACATAGGCTTGTTAGGGAGATTTAGACCACAGATGCTGTTTCTGTTTTCTTTGGGGTATTTTTTGGAGTAGGTACTGTTTGTTTGGGTCTTTTTAGGCCTGGAAAATATACATTTGAAAGAAAAAAAGTACGGAGAGAAGGGAGCCAAATGCACTGCACAGTCTATTCAATAATTTATTGAATATTAACAGACTCAAAATTGCCACTCATACTGCTAGAAAACAAGCAAGGATGAAAACAGAAGTATCTACACCAAGACTGCCATGTTATCATTCAAATCAGGTGATCCAAATGCCTTTCATCAGTGCTAGTTACCCAGCTTACTGTATCATCAGTGTACATCTTTACCTAAACTAAACAACACCACTGAACCCCAAACAAGCCTCAAGAAGGAAGTTATGAAATGGAAATTTAAGCCACTGCCTGATTTTCTTTAGCTTTCATCATTTTACTAAGAAATTCAAATCCCCCTATAGAATTTTTTTTTTATTTATAATTTTGGAGCCAACGGGAAATGACTTTAATATACTTTAAGATAAAATTTCACAGCAATATCAGTAAACAATAGGAAACATTTAAATAAACATGTTTTACAATATCTTCTGTTGACTTTCTAGTGTTCCTTTACTTCCAGTGTTAATTTTGTCTGAAAGGCAAAGAAACATAGAATTCTGTTCAAAGGAATAGTCAAGAGGCCTTCAAATTACATTCTGTAATGTACTGAAATCACTTTGATAGTAGTCTCAACAGAAAAGGATGCGTCAAGAAGAAGGAAAAAGGGATACGAGAACAGGGGGAAGGCAAGGGTATAAACGACTGAGCCTGGAAAGAAAATGCTTTAAGTTCTGTAAAGAGAAGCATTAGCAACCACAGATTCTTTTCCCAGATCCAAAATATCAACACAAAGCTTGCCAGGACAGCTTACCAAGGTTACAGCTTACCACTCAAGGCCACTGGAAGGGTACCCCACCCAAAGGCCCTTTGCATACAAAGATCTCATATAAAGGTCTCCTGTCCTTAACTCTGAATTCCCTCCTCCTTTTACATTTTACCTCCTGTAACAATCTTTCCTCTTTTTTTACTCCTTTTCTTTTTTTCTTCCAAAGTTCAGAAGTCCTTACTTCTGAATGTGAAACGATTCCAGATGCAAATAACATCAAAGAAGTGGAGAACATTTCACTGTAGGAAAACCTTTGACAGGAATGCTAAGGTTTTGCACTGATAAGAAAAAAAAAATCAGCAACAACCTGCTGAGATTAAGAGATATAGCTCCCACAAAGTGACTCCTTGCACTTGCACCCTCTTCTCACCATAAAGATGCATACAAAGTGTAATAAGAGTTCTGAAATATTCACTTTTGGATCTAGAAAAAGAGTAACAGAGGGATACGAATTCCCACAATATTTAACAAGTATGACAGCTTTCAATCCGGTGTGTCTCAAACAACACAAAAACTGGCCATCTTCTCTACTGCCAGAAAAACAAAAGACAGCTGGCCCTCCATGGACATCACTGTATGCTTTTCACTTTTCTATATGAAAACGCACCATTCTAGGGATAGTGGTATCAAGTGTCTGACCTCTTACAATCTTTACTGCAAGGCAAAAATGGGAGAAATTACTTAACAAGGGCTGAAAATAATATTGCTAATAAGTGAAAGCTAAGGGAGCCCTGGAGGGCAGGTAGAACCCAATGTATTCCATTCATATACTCAATTTTTTTAAGGATTCTTCAGCATGAGTTCAAATGCTCCAAATATCTGTATGTTAACACAGTTGCAGAGCTGATAAATGCAATGCTACATTCTGTAACAACAGGATTTAGCAGAAGAAACATTCAAAGGAAGAATACATTAAAAATTACACAGCCAACTACAAAGTTGACAAAGGAAACTTCAAGCTTGGCTCAGAAATAGGGAAGCTCAACAAGGATCAGATTCAAGCAGCTCCTGAAACCTTACTTATTTTAAGAAAAATAAGGTGCAGTGGCCATGCAGCCATTGGGTAAGCAGCTGTAACATTATTCATCCTAGAACTTGAAGAGCCCTGATTTATGATGTAGCTAAATACCAATACAAAATACCTTGAGTTCATATGTCATGATTAATCAGAAAGCTTTATTTATCACAAGGGATCTCATTTCTGGGTTTTGCTTCTTATCTAAAAAAATATGTAATACCTTCTTAATTCCAATAGCTACACACTGCAAGATAAGAAAACAAATATGGTACAAGATTTCTAGAATTCTGTAGCACCTTCTGTACATTGCCCTCTTGTGGGAAAGGGAGCAGGAGGTGAAGAAGGCAAAAAAAGCGCACTTTTGTTGCTTCTATTTCTTTCGCAAAGGTTCAGTCTACAAAACTTTTACATAATATGATTTCACAAATACAGTTGATTCCAGCTCTTCGGGTTTTTAGCTCACTTACACATTGGATCACTCTAAAGATCAGCACTTATTCATTTTCTTTACTGAGGAAAGATCAGACTACCGAACTGAATACAATCTCACTGAAATATCAGATTAAGGATACATGTATAATTTTATTTAAACTCTAATCTGTTATCAACAGAATAAATGTTATCAAATATATCTTTCCACAGTTTGGACCTTAACATCTGGGAAGACTGAATAATGCAAGTGAACGATAACTTCCAGGACAGATGGAATGGATGAGTTCAGCTTTTCTCTAATGGCATTATTAATCCATAACATTACCATGTGTAAGTATCATTTAACTTGTTCAAGGTATTTACACTTATTTGCAATTCATTTTTGTCTCAGGAAGTCACAGCCCTCTCCAAAGAGGTTACCACAGTACTTCATTTCATTAAGCTACCTTCTGAAGTTTGGCATTTAACAGTTCACTGTGACAAAGAAAAAAAACTGTTTCCTGACCCGTCTCTCACCCTTCCCACACTGCTTCGCTTGTCAGACTTTCTGTGTGCCAATTCAAACTGCTAAAGACCAGCACCAAAACCCAAAGTGGATAGTTTTCTGCTGTTTTAGTGAATAAGGTTAGATCAGCGAAGGAGCATGAAACATGGGCAGTAACAGGGACAAGAGGAGGTAGACACAGGACAGAGGAGCAAGAGCTCATCTGCTCAGGTATCAGGAGACTAACTTCTATTTTGGAAGAATTAAAACACATGCACACTATCAGCAAGCACCAGTGATTGGCCTTTCAAACAAAACTGCCTGGACTGACCTAAAACAAAAATTCCATTTTTATCCTCTTCTCTATTACAAAAATCGTAACACCTCCCCCCTCGCCTCTGGTTGTGCAAAGTTTTCAAACCTTAACAACATTTCCAAATTCAGGTTAGATATAAGGAAGAAGTTCTTTACCGTGAGGGTGGTGAGGCACTGGAACAGGTTTCT
>JBCJKH010066372.1:0-14096 GCA_039877255.1 Loriculus beryllinus | reverse complement strand
AATGAACCAAAAAATCTAAAATCCCTGTCATTCCAGTTTTTTAAAAAAGTATTTTTTTTTCTGTAGAGCTCTGATGCCTTTATTAGTCTTAAGTATCTGCATTGTTTAGCAAAGATTATTTGTGCTATATTCTTAGCACTTATATAAAAGACTAATATTTGGGATAAAATGGCATCAGCTGATTATCAAACTCCTTTGAGAGATTGTCTCATGTGGAAGAGACCTACTTAAAGCTATTTCACTTGAAAATTTTTAATGCATTCCAGGAATATTGCCATGTGGTGTATTCACACATGGTAGCCTGGTCATTTTCTTACCTATTCCTAAAATGAAAAGAAAATAATTTTCAGTTCAGAAGTCTTCACAACATGTACTAACATTTATCTATTGTGTTCTCACATATTCCCAGTGCACATCTGGTGGAATATAAAGTTACGAGCCATAGGTTTGAAAATGTTCTAGTTTTATTATTCTTCCATTTTTAATGCCAATTTGAGTATATAAATATATTACATAAGTAAGAAAAAGAAGAAAGAAGATGAAAGAAGCAAAACAAACAAAGCCATAAACAAGAAACACAAGTGATGCACAATAAGCAGAATTGTTCACTACCCACTGACCAGTACTCAGCCTGACCCAAGAAGCAGTCAGTCCATTCCAGGTAACTCCCCCCAGTTTCTATACTGGGCATGATGTGCTGTGGTATGCAATGCCCCTTTGGCTAGTTTGGGTCAGGTGTCCTGTCTCTGCTCCCTCATGGCTTCTTGTGTCCCTCCTCACTGACAGAGCATGAGAAACTAAGGAGTCCTTGATCAGGGTAAACAATTAGAACATTGGTGTGTTATCAGTATTGTTCTCAAACTAAAGCAGTAACACAGTACTGCACCAGCTACTAGGGAGAGAAAATTAACCCTATCTCAGCTAAAACCAGGATGACAAAAGTATTTTATAAGATGTGCAGGTAAAAAAGAGTTCCTCTGAAAAAAAAAAAAAAATAAGATTGTATTTCTGACTTGTCTATTGCCAGTAGATTATTCACAATAATATTAAGTTGCTGATAGTTTTAGGAATAATGGTGTGTATAATAAAAGCATCAAAACAAGTGAACAGAAAATTGGAAAGAAATTACAACCTCAGGAAACAAAATGTTTCCTGCAAACCTGGCTAGAAAATTAAATTACTGCAATATGAACTAGTATGTGGATTTATAGCACTTTCATTATTTCACAGTAACTACCTCTCTGAGAAATGTTGACTAAGTGGTGTGACACAGACTGCAAGATCAGAGCCTGCACTTCTTTGCTTGATGTTGACCTATTAATTTATTCACTTAATAAATACTTTCCAAAGTCTAATACTATAGCACAACATAGCTAGCCAATTAAATGCAGTAGTCTTGCCTAGCAAAAAACGTTTAGGGCTGCAAACCCAAGTATGAGATTGGAAATGTGTCTTTTGGACTTCAGTGGAAGCCTCAGTAAACTAAAACGAGTAAAGCCCAAGCATCTCATTTACTATAGGTAGCCGTATTTAAACCTTAATTTTAAACCTTAGAGAATTTAGTGAAGATCAGTGTTTTGATCTTCTTGATTTCAGTTGATGTGACCAGAATGCAAAGCTTCCAAATTTGTCATGGAACCGTTAATTTACAGAGCAAAATGTCTTGTACAGCACTCTTGGACATTTAATACACTTGATGTATTCAAGCATAGATGATATACTTCATAAATAATATTTAATAAGAAAAGTGAAGGGTTGTTTTTGGGGTTTTTTTTCCTCCTTTTTATCTTGGGATACTGATCTGCCTTATCCTGAGATTTTAATGGCATTTTTTTATAGGATAACTTTATGGTATTACTTTGTTCCACTTTCAAACTCAGAAACATCTCTAATATGGCCCTCTATAATAGATGACAGGAAAGGCTTTCCTGTAGAAATTGTACTTCAGGGTATTTCACAGAGAGATCTGTTGTTGCACTGTGTGTCCAAGCCCCGGTCTGAGGTACCTACATAACCAGTGTGTGTGGAAATAGGAGATTCCCATAAGCAGACATTCTGAGACAGGAATCATCAAAGCCATATGCTAAGAGATACAAATAGGGACAATGTTATGCACCCCCTGAATGCTTAAGGTTACATAATTAGATCCTAGGGATGCAGCTGTTGAAAGTTCATAAGCTTCCCTTTGGAATTAATCATCAAAGTTTTTTTTCCTTTTGACAACCCTGCCAAGATAGGTCTTTTTTTTCGCTGAAAATGTGTGTGCCTAAGTAGTGTAGCAGGTCTCTGTGCATGGGGGTTCGTTCTGCTCCCTGTCCCTGTCCTCCAGCTCATGGGCTGGGTACCCTGTATAATCTCATGACATCCTTGTAGTTCTCATGGGTTGCCTACCCCTTCTTCCAGAGGTCATGAGCTCTCCTCTCCTTTTTTGCCTAAGTTCCAACCAAAGCTCTCTGTTCAGCCAGGCGGCTCATCTTCCCCACCACCTCATCTTTTGGCACATGGGATGGCCTTCTCCTGCACCTTTAGGATTTCCCCAGTACGAGCCAACTTCAGCCTTAGAGAAGGTTGCTCAGACCCTTGTCTAATCAGATTTTTCATGCCTCCAAGTATTATGATCCCAGATGTTTATGTTTGTTGGGCCTCTTTTACTGTGCATCACCAATAGAGACTGGCTCCATCCCCTGTATACCCTCCCATTACGTAGTTGAAGAAAGCAGTAAGATTCCCCTTAAACTTCCTTTCTGGTGCTGCCTTCTGTCTTGTGTGAGGATTGTGAGGGCTGTAGTTCTCACAATTTAAATTGAACTTCATGAACCAGGAAAGGCTTTGGCCCAATATATTTGGCCTCAGGTAGGTAAAGCAATTATTCCCCAAAGAGTTAATATCCTTCTGATACTGCATTTTGAATAGCAATTTGCAAAGTCTAAGGAACCTTATTTGGAGTCATTTACACCATTAATACCTTTTTCAATCTTAGTTATGGTGTCAGTAGTATAATATTATAATAAGAAGGTTTCGCTTCTCTGCCTTAAGGTAAAACTAACTGCAGAGACATTGTAGGTTAGACTCTGCGGGTTATATGACCTCTTAGCAGGGGGAAAACAAGCTGTGGCACTGCTGCATTATGTATTCTATAAATTACCATCTCCCCTCCGCCTCAGCCCATCCTTTCCTGAGACATCTGACACAAAAGAGTTCTTGAAAACTAGTGAGTGTCGGGATTGAAATTGTTCCTGACTTCAGTGAGTAGCACATGAGGAACTGGCCACACAAGGAGGAGGAATAATATTGCATGGAAGTATCCCCCTTTTTTTTAGACACTCAAACACACAATACTAAGCACTGAATTTCTGGCTTCGATGCCTTTTAAGGTGAGGGCTATTTGCCCAGTCTGCTGCAGCTATGTGAGCTAATGGCAGAAGGCTAAAGGAGCAGAAATAAGAGGCCACCATGCCTCTGACCCCAAGACTGTCTGCACAGCAGCAGGGCTGTCAAGAAGGCATGTAAATACACCTGGTGCGTGCCTGGCTCTGGCTGCTCCCCTTGCAAGGAGGAAGCAGGGGACTGGAATGTGACTTTCTGGGTCACAGTGCACACCCAAATCTGCCCCTGAGCTATGCAATTACACATTTCCCTTATTCAGGGCTCATGCTGACTATGTGATCTAAATAAATTTCAAAGCTGCTATTCATGTAACTGTGATTAGATAAGGTGGCACAATGGCTGGTTTATGCAGCTGCAGTGCACTGTCTCTGTGGGTGCAGGGTCTAGTGAAATGCTGAAAAGAAAATTCTGAAATAATACTTTCTTCCCTTGAAATTTGGTTTTCAGGTTGTAAATGTTGTTTATAAAGAGTTTTAACTGGATATTTTTCTCTCCTGGGAGATATATGCAAAACTCTGTAATAGATAAAGCAATGACAAAGCTAAATATGAGGCATTAAATATCATTCTTCTATGTTTTCTGGTGGTATACATTGTAATGATGTTTGCAACATGAATCAGCATAATTGTTCCTGATAGGTTCCTTGTATCGTTTTATCTTTCCAACAGAGACAGCTCTTTACCTCTTTTCTTTGAAAATTTGAGCATCTCTTATACAGCGTAAGGCTTCATAATTGAATTTAATGTTTTTATAAACTCCAACAGAAATACCTTTTATTGTCTTTGTTCCTGATGGAATTATTCTGCAGGATGAACATTTTCGATCTTGGTATAGCTCCTCCAAACCTTAAATATGTTAATGCAAATCATCCAACATCAGATCATTATAAATGTACAGATATCAGAAAATTAGAAGTTACTGTTCTCACACAGATTGTATTTTCTTTTTCCTAGGTATGTGCAGTACCTCGGATTTCTCAGTAATGCTTTACTGTACTTAGCTTTTATTTCAGTGCCACCTTACACATGATTTATGATTATTGAATTAACATAATTACATATGTTAGTTCAATTTTTCCAGGTTTTATATATTCACACTGTAATTTTTTTCCAGAGTGTTGTACATGGAAAAGTGCTGTGGATCCTTATTTGGGGGACTGGGAGGAAGGGAGAATCAGCACAAAGGAAGAAAGGAGGGAAGATAATTAGATAAGTAACAGTGTACATTCCTGTAAGATACTACATGATTGTGACAGAAGTCTATCCCTGAACTGGTGTGTGTTTCAGGCCTTGTGCTGTAACTGAATCAACATCTGATTTGAATGTATTTTTATTGTGACTTCACAAAAATTCACATTATGGTGAGGTGGTGTAATGAGAAGCAGAAGCAATTGTAGTCACTGAAGTCTCCTCTTGCCACTGCTTGTGTGCAGCTGTTGTATGCAAAGACTGACAATTCTGTGAACTCAAGATGAAAGCACTAGAGGGAAAGAAAAAACAATTACATTTATTCAATAATTCATTGTCAACAACAGCCAGTCTAAAATTTTAAAATGGATGTATTTGTTCTAGATCTGATTTAGAGTCATTCTGTCAGGGCAAAGTTAAAAACTGAAAGTGGGAGAGATTGAGAAGCAATAGTATCATCCTGACTTCTTTGTGGAACTAGGCTAACTAAAGTGTATACTGATGTATGTCAGTCTAGTCTATCACAGTGACTCCCACACACTGTGGAAATGCAAACAATGGTGATGCAGCATCAGAATGGGATAAACTTTATTTATTTATTTATTTATTTATTTATTTATTTATTTATTTATTTAAAATGAAATTAGTAAAGATTTTAATGAAGAAAAAAGTATCAAAAAGCAAGATGTTTTGCATGAGTTTGGAAAAAAAGAAAAAAGTATGAACATAAAAAGTAATTATGTTATTAGTGTGATTTATACAGTGGTCAAATGATCACTATCCTGCAGAGAGGAATATATTTGCTGTATTGTTTTGAAAAACAGAATAATTTTACATTCTATCTCTCCTCGGATCACTGAAATACATCATCTCTAGGTGCCTATCATGCACTAGGCTTTGGCATCTAGCTTCATATTCGGAAGGTTTATATTGCATAAAGTGAATAACGGCTGGCCAAGTTCTTTGTAAAAATGGGGATATCTGGTGCCTTGCAAAAGCAAGCACAGTAAAGTACATTTTTGAGATTATGAGATATAGTAATATTAGAAGCTACTTGAATGCTATGAAAATGAATCTGAAGATCATAAAATAAGTTATAATTAATTGAAAAAAATACTTTATTTTCCTAATTTCCTCTTTTTTTTTGTGATTTGTCAATTCGCATGACCAAGGGCTTTTTGTTTATTGAAAGAATAAAATTAATGTCATCAGGCACATTTCTGGAGCTGGCAGCAGCCAGTTTATCTCATAAACTGACACTTTTTTTTCCCTTCTGAACTATTCATCATGCCATAAGAGTTCACATGTTTATTTAAAGAAGCCCCAAACCTACCAAAATTAATAAAGTGATGGCAATTACATATAAAAGGTCAAAACCACCAACTACCGATGGTTCCACTTCAATATCTGTCAAGTATAATTTTCCAAAGCATGGAAAAGGCAACTTGCTCATTAATCCTCTACCACCTGTTTGGAACTATATTTCATAAATGACATGTGAAAATATATAGAGAGAAGAATAGAGGGGCATCCTGTGTTGTTTTTTCTCATAGTCAATATTCAGCTTTCTGGCTTCTTTTGCACTTAGACAAAGTACAACTACGGATAATAAGAAAATGTCATTGTTACATGGTAAACACTTTCAGTAGAGCTTTGTGTTAGCAGCTGATTAGCAATGAGTTTATTTCTCATTTCCCTTCTTTTTCAAACCTTTCCTTTTAATTCTTGTTGTACTCTGCTATAGAGTGTGATGTGTAGCTACATGAAAGTGCAGCTGTGTACAAGAGAGGGAGTGCTGGTGAATTTTGAGAAGAAGGTGGCAAAAAGAAGGCGCAGAGACAAAATGTCTGAGGACCAGTTCACAGTGTTCTGATTTTTCTACTCTGCAGAAAATCGTTCAGTCTCTACAATGGAATTAACTTACGAATGGCAGAATTGCTGAAAGGAATTCATGTGGGGGTGTGACATAGTCATGACTATTTTTTACCTCCAGTAGGATGGAAGAGCTACTAACAAAATATATGGGTGATCATTTCAGTTAGTGCTATTCGAAAATCTTTGGTTTTAATCTTCCAACTCTTCAGATATAGAATTCTTGGTTTGCACAGCTAGGTGACAAGTGATTCATTAAACATAATTAAAAATGAGTCAAGACAATGTGGGCTATACCCTCGCTTCAATGTTACGCTTTGATCAGGAGCCTTGTTTTTTGGGCTCCTTGGCTTCTAGGACCAAGTTACGTATTTTTTTCCTTGCATTAGAATAGTATTAACAGCAGAGCTACACAAGGGCAGAGTGTACCGCCAGCATGGAAATGTTATGTTCATTTGAGTATTATTCCTTGGTATCATGGTAGCACTTGAGAACCACAGTAACAGAAAATTACTTACATGTCGAAGTACAAAAAGAAAAGAGAAGATCATTACCTAAAGTAATGTGTTACTGCACCTATGTATTGGGCAGGACAGCAATGAGGGAGAATTCAGTCATACAGTAGATGTGAAAAGTATTCTTACCATCACGGCAATCTGATCATTGTCAAACCTTCTTGCAGGTGTTACAGAAAAGCAGTTTTTGAAGGAAGATAATGAGGTGACTAAGCAAAGGCTCACAGGAAGCCACAGAACCACAAAGGAGAAAGCAGATTTGAATGCTGAATTGTCTAGTAGGTGGGCATAAGATTAGCATCATTGATCATCAGCATCTCTAAAATAAATAATAATATGGTGGAGGTAGGTTAGAAAGGGCCTTGAAAGTGGGTAGGAATATGTAAATTTGATGCAATGAGGAAAGAAAAGCAGGATAAAGGAATACAAAGAAAGGAACATTATTACCAGAAGAGTGGGCTAAGAGGCATTCATTAACTAAAATTATGGATGAATATGAGTGAGGAAAAATTACATTTGCCAGAAATTAATATAATAATATTGAAATAGCTGAGAACAAGGATGGAAGCTATGGTGAGTTTACTCTGCAGGATGCATACAAAATGATAAGTATTAAGGAATTTAAACTGCAAAAAGTTTTACATTAGCATGTTTAATCTGATAACTTAGTAGATATTCTATATGTAGGTTAAGAATCTGCCTTACAAATAGGATCATGTGTTTATGTTATTATTACACTATTTAAGAAAGTAAATAGGCAGTTCAAAAAGAAAAATTACTCATGTTGATCCTGAGCTCATGAGGAAACAGTGAAAAGACAGAGGACAAGTTTCTTTCTGTTAAAGAGACACACTGGAATAACAAATATATAGGTTATACATAGCGATAAATATGGCAAAATACCTAGGAAAACAGAGAGAGAATGTAGTTTTGAAGGTTCGAGTAAAACTTTAGCTGGTACAGACAGGTAGGTGGGAAAGTAGACAAAATGGTCTGAAAGAGACCTGGCAGAAGTATACTTAAAGGGGTTATAAACAATGGATTCAGAGAGCTTAGAGAGAAAGCAGAATTGAGTAGTAATTGTAAAAGCAAATGGAACTAGAATTGGTATAAATTCAAGCTCTGATTGGGAGGAAAGGATAAGTAATTTATGCATTATTGAGTATATGTCTGTATGTGCATATTTATAAGCTTATGAAGTAAAGGCTATACTCCAAAGGGAAGCACTATTGGTTTTGTGTTAGTTCTTTTTTTTTCACTGTCACCACATTGCTGCTTTATTTTTATAAGAAGTATGTGGGCTGGTTTTAGAATTCAGCAATTCCTTGAGAGTAAAAAGGGTTTAACACTGGCTTAATTTATGAAGGGTCTCTTAAATTGTTCTATTAAGAGCTTTGTTCCACTAATTATATAGGTAAGTGCTAATATAACTGGTTTATATTACAATTAAGAGTATAATATGCAAGGGGATGGATGCTGCTTTTCTAAACCTCCTTTGTTGCAGAAAAAGATAATGAGAGCTATATAAAGTCCTGAAATCATAGCCAATCTATCAGGCCCACTATGTGCACTAATGCAAGACTAGAGATATACTGCATTGGCTGCTGATGATTTTATGCCACTTTTAATGCCTAGAAATGAAAAGAGATAAATTAACGGGAAAATCAAGAGAGAGAATGGAATAGAAATGATGTATTTTTCAACATTTTGAATTTTACCCTATTATTAGTCTTTTTATATGGGGAAAATTCCAATCAAATCAGAGAAGTATTCAGATTTTGTTCTTTATCAAATATATAGGGATTATAGATGATACTTGAAGTGTTGTAAAAAATATATCTTTCATAAGGATATAAACTGAACAACGAATGGGAACTAGCACAAATATGTTTTTCCTACCTATTATGCTTCACAATATCATATTATTTATTTTTCATATACAGTTAATATTGTGACAGCATTTCATTCATAATAATATTATAAGTCTAAAATTTGCTTATAAGGCCTTGCTTTAATCTAAGAATTGATTTTTCTAAAATGTAAGCTAAATCTTGGTTTAGGTAAAGGAAGGAAGAGAAAGATAAGAAGAAGCAATAGTAATAATTTCAGGTACATTTGTGTTCTGATAACATAAAACTTAATTTGATTCCTAGTCTGAACTGTTGCATTTAGGACTAAAAATCAAAATTGTCTGGATATCTGTTTATTTAGGCTGACATCAGTAGACTTGACCCAGTGGGGAATGGGAGGCCATGAGAAAGCACCTGGGGAACAGAGTGATGGGAGAGGCTCTTGTGCTGTCACCTGGGGAAAACGTGACCGTAGTCCCATCCCAAGTGTCCATGACTGAGTGAAGGCATCGTGGGGAACAAGCAAGTGGGATTAGATATCCCTGCAGAGCCATCAAGCAGAGACTTTTTGTGGCGTTACAGAAAGGGTTGGGATGTCATAGGATGGGAGTGCTGCAGGGCATGGAGGAGGTGGCCACAGGCTCTTCAGAAAGAATGGGCAGAGAAAGTGAGGAGCAGGAGCTGTGCTCTGTGCACAGAGACAGCTGCAGTGTGGAACAAGTTGCCTACAGGGAAAGCTGGCCCATGGGGGATTGGGAGCAGAGGACTGATGAGCAGGTATGGGGTGGTGGTACATTTGCTACACACTGAGTAGTCAAGAAGTGGAAGCAAAGGAAACCTGAAAAGTGTAGGCTCTGGTAATCACAGGGGACTTCAGCTGCCCCGATACCTAGCCAAAATGCAATGGAAAGATCCTCATGGTGAAAGTTATGAAGCATTAAAATAGGTTTCCATGGGAGTTTTTAGAATGTTCATCAAAATTTAGATGTTCAGATTTCAAATTGACATGCCTTGAGCAACGAGCTCTAATTGGCGCTACTTTGAGCAGGAAATGAAGTCTGATGGCCTCCTGAAGCCCATTCTAGCCAAATTTATGCCATGATTCTGTGACTGTGGCAAAAGATACACACAGAATTCTTCATTGCAGTAATAGATATTAGCTAAAGGACAAGGTCTCAAGTGAACTCTGTTCATAAGCAAATACCCAGCTTTAACTTCATCAGTACTTCTGAATGGTGATGAATGGAGGCATGGAGTACACAGGCAAGGATCTGAGATGCCCTAGGAATTAAAGGTCAAAGACATTTTCTATGTCATTGCTCCAAAAGGCCTTTCCACAAAAAAAGCTTGCCACTAGAAAAAATATATAGGTGATTTTGGTCAGCATGATAGACCAGGTCTGCAAAACATCTTAAAACAATTCCCATTGTTTTCTTTAGGATTTTCTGTTATTTTGTGGTTCTGGTCTTTCAATTGTAGGAGATTGTTTTGAGAAATAAATAATTATTTATTCCCTAGTGGGTCCTGTGGCCTACAATTTAAACACTTGTATTTTCATAAAATCATAGAATCATAGCATAGTTTGCGTTGGAGGGAACCTTTAAGGAGCATCTAGTCCAACCACCTTGCACTCGACAGGGACATCTTTCACTAGATCAGCTTGCTCAAAGACCCATCCAACCTGACCTTCAACACTTCCACAGTATTCCTTGGCAGTCTGTTCCAGTGTCCCTCCACTGTCATAATAAAGAATATTTTCTTTGTATCCAATCTAAATTTACACTCAGTTTAAAAGCATTCCCCTTTCTCCTGCCACTACAGGCTCTTGTAAAAAGTCTCTCTCTATCTTTCTTATAAGCCCCCCCTTTATATAGAAAGAGACTGCAAAAAGGTGTCATCAGAGCCTTCTCTTGTCTAGGCTTAATAAACACAAGTCTTTCAGACTCTGACTTTGTTCCAGCCCTCTGACCATTTTCATGTCCCTCGTTTGGACCAGTTCTATCAGGTCCATGTCTTTGCAGTACTGGGGACTCCAGATCCAGACACACACTCCCAATGAGGCATCAAGAGAGGAGAGAGTAGATGGGCAGAATCACCTCTCTTGACTTGCTGGCCATGTTTCTTTTGATGCAGCCCAGAATACGGTTAGCTTTCTGGGTTATGAACGTTCATTGCCAGCTCATGTCCAATCTTTCCTCCAACAGTACTCTCAAGTAATTTTCTGTAGGGCTACTCTCAGTCCATTCATGCTCCAGTCTGTATTGATACTGGAATTGCTCTGACCCACATGTGGGACCTTGCACTTGGCCTTGTTGAGCTTCACGAGGTTTGCATGGGATCACTTCTCAAGCCTGTCACGGTCCCTCTGGATGGCATCCTATCCATCTAGCAAATTCACTGCACCACTCAGCTTAGTGTCATCTGCAAACTTGATGAGGATGCACTCAATCCTACTGCATACATTATTAGTCAAGATACTGAATAGTATTGGTCCCAGTATGGACCCTTGAGGGACAACACTCATTACTGGTTTCCATTTGAACACTGAGCCATTTCCATTGGGACTACAAATCTTTGGAAACAGCCTTATCCATTTTTAAGCAATTCTTTATCCATTTAACAGTGCCTTAATCAAATCCATATCTCTTCCATTTAGAGATAAGAATGTTGTGGGGGACTGTATCAAAGGCCGTAGAGAAGTCCAGGTAACTTTTTCCAATTTGAGCATTTAGAATTTGGGAGACAGAGAAAGGGACACATTAAGTGCTGCTAATGAGATAGTGCATTATAAGCATTACTGTTTTCATTCCTTTTCTTCCCCAGAGAACTGTATTAGAAAGACTGGAGTAGTTTGTATTAAGCCCATTAAAATATTTTCCTGGGTTTTAATTAACCTCTTAATTTACAAATGTGCACCTTTTCCTTTTTAAATAATTGTTGTTATATTGTACTCTCCATGCCTTTTGGTTTTTTGTTTTGTTTTTTTTTTTTTCTCAAAGCATGACTGGAGTAAACAATTTGGCAATAGTAGGTTTACTGTAAGCCCAATGAGTTTCAGTCCCT
The DNA here is from genome assembly GCA_039877255.1 of Loriculus beryllinus. Classification (NCBI taxonomy): domain Eukaryota; kingdom Metazoa; phylum Chordata; class Aves; order Psittaciformes; family Psittacidae; genus Loriculus; species Loriculus beryllinus. Next base: position 2,222 of record JBCJKH010066372.1, on the reverse strand, counting down.
AAGTAAAATGGAGCTCTGTAGTGTGGACAAGGGGCAAAAAAATGTGATTTCTTGATCTTTAATGTTCATAGTAGGTATCATAATATTTTTTAAAAGAGCAATATTAAAGACCTGCCAGGCATAAGGAAGTATTTCTCATGCATGAGTCACACTTTTCCCTACCCCCACCAAAAATGCTGTCTAAATGGAATTTTTCATCCACTTGTCATTATTACTAAACATTTTAAAGAGTGGCAGATTACTGTAACTTACAATGTTCATTGATTCACTGGAAGCTACTCTTATACTTTCCAAACTCCATATTTCATCTTTCTTCTTCTTAAGTATCATGGGCCTTTTTACATGCCAGACATTTTTCAAACAGCACTGAGGCAAGTCTCAGAGGGAGGTAGTCTTAATGAGGTAATCGTATCTCTGGAGAACTCAATTTACTTGGCTACTACTCTAGATTCAAGGTGCTGTAGGATACAATTATTTCATGAGATTTCATGCTCAGTTCTGGGGAACATACCATATAGGTAGGTGACAGAGATGTTTGTAAATGAATAATGGTAATTATTAATTGACGTTAATTTTGTAAATTAATAATAGTAGTTTTGGGACGATCAAGCCCATGTTTTGCTTCAAACCTATAGTAATGATAATAATATAGAATGCTTTGAAAAGACTATAGAGTATAAATCAATCATTAGGAGTAACCAATCAAGAAACTTCATAGTACTGATTGATAGTAAAACCAGGAACTTTTGCTGGTTTACAATTACCAAATATTTTTCCACAGTCCTAGGCTTTGTATTGTCTTAACTTTGAAAATGTCAATGCCATTAAGGAAAAATCAACATTATCTGAATAGTCCAAGAAGAATCTAGAGTAAATACAAAGTGATCCTGTTCAAATTCTACAAGAACATCTAGGATTTAATTTTGTAAACTGAGGGTCAGTAATATTGTCAGTTTAGAAAGACCACTAAGATAAAAGAAATCTGACTGCTGAGAAGATAAAAATCAAGAACTACCAGGATTTTATGTACTTACGAAGGAAAAGTAAGTTTCTGAAAATGAGTCAGCTGACCCTTTCATATGGTCTGCCTCTCTGTTCCTTTCTGTACCTTCCTGTCTGGAGGGAGTTCTTCTCCCTGCTGGGGTCAAGTACTCTGCTCCAGTAACTCTGCTCCAGGGCTTTTAGGGAATTAATCCATCTCCCTTTGGATTTTGTCCCATCCCAGTACCTAACCAATATTTTCAGGAAGACCTTTTCTTGCTGTTCCTCTGCGGTGTTACATTTCACTTGTCAGATTAAAAAATAAAAATAGAAAAAAATGTTTAGAACAGCAAAATGCGCCAGGTTACGTTAGGTTATACGTTAGGTTCACATTTTTTTCAACTGTAGTGTGCACAGGATCCACATACCCTAGTGGGATGGTGACTGGGGTACAAAGGCCTTCTCTGTAAGTTAGGCAGAGGATGAAACAGGTATCCAGGAAGGACTGGGTCACAGGATTGGGCCCAGCTGCGTACTGACGCCAGAAATAAGCCCTCTGTGTTTATGCAATTGCAAGCAAAAACACCAGAAGAAATTCTCTGTTGAATTGTTAGAGATGAGGTGGGACTAAATAGCATAAAATGGTTTAATTCTGTTTTCATAATTCAGCATATTTGAGTGTGGGCAAGAATAACAATAATAACTCTCTAGAGAAGTGAAGGAGATTTTAACTGAAGGTAATATACCCGCGCCACATAATGAGGAACAGTCACAGTTCTTATATGATTATCATCAGTATCATAGAACTTGATTAGTTCAGTCTTTAGCTAATTCTTAATGTCAGCCTTGGAGTGGTGAGACACTTGGAGTAGCTTGGCACTCTGTTCTCTGAAAAATGAGGAAGAAGTTACTAAATGTGGTTTTGAATGTCCTTAACCCAATCTTACACAAATAGAATGTAGGGTTATTTCCTAATGTAGAGTTTTTCTACTGAACAGTTCCCACATAATTTTTACCTTGTAGTGTGAATACATCAGATTTGTGGCTTAAGTCTTTGTTTCTGTTGAAAACAAGCTTAAAAAAATAGCCAAAAACCAGAGAATCAGATGATAAGTGTATGCCTCTGTATTCCTGTAATTTCGCTGGGATGACCATGACTTCATGGAATCATAGAATCGTTAGGGTTGGAAAGGACCTTAAGATCATCTAGTTCCAATCCCTCTGCCATAAGCAGGGACACC
>JBCJKH010066370.1:0-19945 GCA_039877255.1 Loriculus beryllinus | reverse complement strand
CAGAGTTCAAATGTTCGTGCTGAAGACTGCTGCTCAGCCGAGAAAGCCAAAATGGATTCAAATGGACTTGTAGAGAAAATGACATTTTCCTTGGAAGCAGAGCAGTGATATGACCATGAGGAAAGTCACTGTCTCTGAAATTAATCACTTTAAGTGCTGATCTCCTAGTTCACAGTTTTAAATTACTCTATTATTTATCAAGGACATGAGGGATAAGAAATTTCAGAAGCCTTATGCTGCTGTCAGAAGAGCAGAATAAAGCTATCCATCTGGTATGAAGTGTCAAAACTGATATGCTTGAAATCCAAAGAGAAGCTCTACCTTGCTGGGATACAAAAGAAGGAATAACAGGTTGTACCTTAAGAGACAGTCAAACTAGGACTTGAGAAGAATCCATACAAAAAGTCTGTGATTTTTACCATTAAGGATAAAAAGCAAGACTGCTTAATTTGACAGCAAAAGGAAATACTCAAAAAGCGAACAAAGAGGGAACTGATTTATTGAAGAGAGGAACTGTTAAAGAGCAGATAACCGGTTTCATCTTGCAAGATTCAAACACTTTGATGTCCCGCTTCACAGCAGGTGCAGTTGTAATGTCAGAGACATAAGTACTCATCATGAGGTGGAAGGAAGTACTGCAGAAAATACATTATTTTTCATATAGACAAAAGTAAAAAAATAACCGTTCACATTAGTTACTGCTGTGCAATTCACCCGTTTTAACGTGGCAAAGAAGTGAGCAACATGAGCAACTGGAAATGGGCTCATCAGAATAGCCGAGTGACTGAGTTGCAGTAAACTTTGCATTTCCAGCTCCTATGATGTTTCCTTCTCTCACCTTTAAGAGCTGGCTGAGCTCCTCTCCACATCTCTCAGCATCTTTTCTATTACCCGTGAAACTTTACTCTTAAGCCTGCTTTGCTCCTTAACAAGCAAAGTACAGTCTCTCCACAAATTTTCCAGTGAAGGCAGATTCAGAAAGAGGTCCTACAGAGCAAACTTGGTTTAAATACTACTTGAGAGAGGATTATATATATGAAGAACAAAATTACTGGTTTACTCTAGGTGAGTGTAAAAACAAAGTCACAGGCTTAGCCATACCTACAGACAACATAGTGTTATATGACCAGAATGAAGTGACAGAATACGAACGTGTGCATGTGTGGGAAGAACTTCCCCCATACCCCTTGTACAAAGACCTCAATGAGATTCAGACTTCAGTAATTGAGTAGACATGGTAGAAAGACATTTTGGAGGAAAGTATGCTTTGTGTAATACACAGTCCATTTTCATTCTTATAAACTCTGTAATTTCTTCTAAGACATAGAGGAAAAAATTCAATTTTCACAGAACAGCTATGCCTTGTTGCTTTAAGGCCTGTGCATCTACTAAAAATCATCTGTTGCTTGCTCTGATAATATGAAACTTGCCTTTGCCAGGTGTGTCTTTATGGATGTATGCATTTTTACAGTTTTAGAACAAAGATAAAAAAAAACCAAAACAAAACATAATCATTCACTATATTAACAATTAACAAATACTTTTAAAATTATTTAATAAAAACTTCTCTATTGACTACTTTTTATACACACTAGTCAGAATAAAAGGTAAGCCTACAGGCTACAGGGAGCAAGAAGACACTTCTGAAGTTAGCTCCCCAACAGCCATTATAAATTATGACAACAGAGCACATGAAATGAGAGGGCTAATGCCTCACCATGACAAGGCCTCCCAGTGAAAGACAAATTAACCTTAAGTAGGGTATGATTATCAAACCTAGTGATTTAAATAAACAAGTTTTAACCAACTGCTATTTATAGTAATGCTAAAATTATGTGTTAACAAATGCCAGCATTACTGAGATTATAAGGTATTAGTATCTTATCATACCTTTGTGTGAAAGTGCCTGGCAGTTCTCATTAAAAACAGGTATTCATTTTGAGGCCAACTTAGCAAAATGGGCAGTAAAAAGAGGAGTCTGTGAAGGAAGTCAGCTTATGAGAAGCCACTATCTTCATTTCAGAAGCATCTACTTTGTCTTGTTATAATAGGATAAGAACAGAGAAAATGTTTCATTTTTCATGCAGCTATTCAACCACATGGACATTTGGAATCTTAATGCCTTTTGCAAATTACTTTACAAACACAAGAAATTGCAAAAGATATTAGCTGATAAGGACTGACACATCTGCTCATAACATTAGTAACGTGCTCATTTTTTTCCTAACTAATACTATATCTAACTTAAAGTGCTGATCACAGCAGCTGTGCTGCAATAATGAGAAAAACATCTTCTCGGAACAGAAACACCACTACTGCAGACAGTTGCAAGAACATGAAACAAGTCCTAAGTGTAATATTTAATGACAATATGCTTACGCATTCATTATTCCATTATATTTGCAAAATATTAGTGTTTCTTCCACCACACCTGAATAGCCACAAACATGACCCATGTAGAAAAAACAGAGGGTGAGACTAACTGAAATAATAAAGCTACTCCTGAATGCCAAAAATAAAATTCCTACTTGAGTGAAGGTCAAAAAATTAAAACTGTTGTTAAGAAAATACCTCAAGGATACTACAACTTCCGCAAAGCCAGTCATCAGAAAGCTAGCACATTTAAAATTAAGGGTTATAATTCAAAATTGCTTTTGAAGTGTATTATTGGAAGAGTTTCTCTGCAATTATTTATGAAGAGAAAGTTTTAAGTACTCTGATATTTACATTTGACACTTAGTACTTACATAAGCAACTGACTTTTCAACAGTGCTGAACAGCCATTAGACTCTAACTTAATTAACATCTCCCTTATTTCACCTCAAGGTTTTACATTCATTGCATTGCACATCAATAACACGCAAAAGTGAAATAGCTCTAACACTTAAATGAAGATGACTAAGTAGTCATTCTCAAGCAATTTTTTTTTATGGCATCTACCAAAATATACTACAACATAAATATTTTTTGTAAAATTTATATATTCACATGAAAACGCCCTTTCTTAACTATTAAAAATACATCAGACTGATCTAATATGTCACAGGGAAAAAATGTCCAGGTAAGTACTATCACACAAAAAGAGAGAAAGCCAGTCTGAAAACAAGTAAAACTTACTCTTCTGCTACAGCTTCGTGATTTGTCAAGCCAGAGTTTGACAAGGGATCTTCAATCGTGGGAGCCTGGGGGACACTTAAAGCTGGAGTGGTCTTAGAAGCAAGAAGTGCTCTTTTTTCATCTTTCTCAAGTGCTTTCCTTTTCCCACCGTTCTGAAAATATTCTCTGCATACACTGAAAAGACAAAAAGAACAATTCCCCAGAAAAACAGGATGCTATTTTTGGTCATTACTATAGATAAGACACAACACAGAGGATTAAGATATACAAGCGCTGCCAGCTTCTAAACAAATCTGGGTTTCACTGCAACTTTGCTAAATCAGCTTTAGGACAGATGCGATACACCCAAAGACACACTTGAAGTCAAGTGGTGTTTTATTTCCAAAGATTAGGCCGTAAGTTACAGTTGATTCAAAACAGTTTATCTGGATAGATTTTTAGAGCAAGACAGCATAAGTCTTGACAGAACATCATCAGAAGTTAACTTCAGCTGTCACCTGAGCACCACAGTTCTCCACTAAGGTGCAGAGTCATTAACTAGCTCCTGGAACAGAGGCCTTTGAAACATCCATGCCTTGCAAGGCATGAAATGTGGGGGGAAAGAAACATAATCCAGGCTTATGGGCTAACTTACACACACCAGTTTTTAATTTTTATTAAGTTTGCCTGTGGTGTTTTTTGTTTAAGTAACATGTATCCACAGATGTATTTTTGTGGAAGATTTACTTTAGTTTTCAATTCCCAACCTCCCCCCCCTCTCCACACTCAATTATTTTGCTAATAGAAACCCGAACAAAATAATCTGGTTAGACTTGAACAGAAATGTTACCTAGTTTAAAGGAATGAATGTTACAGAAGAAGTTAAACTGCACCTGCATACTTCAACAAGTAGTCAGCAAGTGTATGAGAAGCAAGTGTATGAGAAGCAAGCATTATGTTTGAGAGTAACTGAATTTTATCCACAAAATAGAATTGGAAACACTTTGTTGCTGTGAAATTAAAAAGCCTGACTCACCCAGAATAAAGAAGTATTTTTAATTAGATGTGCCATCTAAGTATTTTCATAGCAAGTTTAACAGAAATAGTACTTGTTTGAATGATGTTCTTGAACAACCCATTTTTAGGATGCTTTCTTGTAATTTATTCACTTTTCCTCTAATAAAGCTGCAGAGTTTTGAAGGAAACATTCCAGAAAACATAAATTCAAGTATAGTTTAATAACACCTTATATAAAGCAGGATCAAGATAACATAGTATTTCACATCAGAGATTCAGGAAAAGACATGTTGGCATAATGCTGCATTTAAATCACAAATAGAGACAAGGACTTGGAATAAACAGGCCTTATCTAAGGGTTGGTAATATTATAAGCCCCAAATATATTCAGTTTCTCCACCATTTAAAATGTGAAGGGGAAAAAAAATTAAAAAAAAAAAAAAATAAAAATCATTGGAGTTTCTTAAAGGTAAACATAAACAATCAAACCAGTTCTGATACAAGTCACTTTCCACCAAGATGGGAGGAAATGACGACCTTGAGTTAGTAAATGTATATTACAGTAGCACATCATGTACAGGGTACTAATTCTTGCTATAGCAGGGAGGAATTCTTATTCTGCACACATTCCTGTCCTGACATGTTTATAGCACCTGAAGTTTAAAACTGACCTGTGTCTAAAACACAAAGCACAAGCAAGTTTTATTTGCTCAAGCTGGCCCTAGGCATTCTTGCACTATATAAAAAGCCTAAAATGCAGACAGCAACCTTAAGCAGAGAACACAGCTATATGAGAAATAAACTCAGTAAACATTACTTTATCAGCTACCTTCGTGCTTTGCTAGCATCTTGCAGTCTCTTTATTTTTATTCTAAGCCTTTTTTCTCATTACATTTCTAAAAACATTCAGAATCAATGGCAATTTAAATAGTGTTGTACTGGCATTGAACCTGCTGTGTAAATCACAACACATTAAAAAGTTCACAACCTCTGGAGAATGTATTGTTTTTTCTCCTTAACTTTTGATGTTATCAGCCTTTTAACTCCCTAGAAGATGGTACCCAGCTTAACACTTAATGAGCTGTTGCCCAGGAGAACCACCTACTTGCATAGTACAAGTTCCTCTTGTCACTGAGGAGACATTTTTTTCTCGTTGTTAATGGTGTAAACCAGTATCTTCTCCATCCTTCTACCCTTGTCTATCATGTCCAACGAGTTCTTGTACTTCTTATTTTTTACTGACCTTCCTTGTCTGCTCATTAGACACTATCAAAGCCAACCATGAAGAGAAGCATCTTCTACTCCTGTGTTTTTGTTGGTGGAGAGAGGGGCTAGAGCTACAGGAAGGCCCAAGACTGGATAAAATTCTTCACATTCAGATCCCAGTCTGCATACCTGTGCAGTACCACAAGGAAACAAAAAAATACCAAATCCACCCATTCAAACAAAAAACGTCAGGCAACACCACTTCATAACCACCAAGGGTTATCTCCATTTCATTTCTTTCTGAAGTAAGACTGATTCTGGCAAGATTACTACATGTTGTCCATTTGGCTCCCGAGCAGTCTGTGAGCTCCCCTCATGGAAGCAGACCTTACACCTACACGACGTAACAAGTGAGCACGTGGGCAGTCATTGCACAGTATCTAACCAGATGTAATATACTCCATAGGAACTTGTTGATGTAGCCACGTATTTAACTTCACGACCATTAAAAGCTATCACTGATCACACTGTGGTTTTGAGTATGCAGTTATATAAGATTCTACATTTAACAACTGTCTCAAGTAATGAACAAAGCATCTGTTAATCATCTACAAAGAAAAATAAAGGAGGCTATTTTATAATACCAAGAACTACAGTCTCCATTTTTAACTGACATTTAAGTGCTCAGTCTTTGATGACACAACATTCACTCTACAATTAACAGACCTGTTTGTGAAGAATTGTGCAATGTAAATGCTACCTGAGCTAACACTTACTACAGTTTATACAAACCACAAAATAAACATTTCAGGTCTAAACCATTGAAGTCTACTGGCAGACAGACAGCTGAAGTGTCTACTTTGTGTCTTGTCTTTAAGAATATAATAAAATTATCTAGGTATTTCCTCAGTGAAACTTGTTGGTAAACAACCTGCTCAAGCTGACCCCCTTGCTCTACCATTTGGGCTGCACATGTATAGAAGTTTCAGTAAAAACCAATGTGAATACATTTTAATTTGTTAATACTCTCCAGCAATGAAAGAGAAGATTTGTTTTTCGAACAGTCACCAAAACCAGGGGTTTCAATAGACCATATAATAACAAAAAATAATAGTGAGGGGGGAATTGCCATATGAAATTCACAAGCCATGAAAGAATCCATGGTTTAGTTATTCATTACTACTTGATGAGAACAACTAAATTAAAGCTGGTGTGGTCAGCTTTTATCATGGCAAAAAGCAGTTTCTGATAGCTGTTATCAATGCTCGAGGGTTTCAAGCAGCCAGTTTGCATGCTAAGAACTGACACAGTCTATTTCTTTCCTTCTGCTTTATAGTGAGGAAAAGGTGAGCTTGACTTCTGTTCCTTACAGTATTTACTAACCAAAAGCTAATACTGAAGATGATATTTAGTGAGGGCACAGAGAATAACATAACTTTCCTTCAAAGCTGAAGGAAAGTCTGGACTTCTCATAGTTTCTGTCTACAGAAAGTTTCTCTCATCCTCCCACGCTCAGAGGAATAAGTTTATTAACGTCAACAGAGAGGGCTGCTGGTCTTAAAGTGGTGTAAACTCTTCTACAAGTTTAGTGCCCCATTCCCCACCCCCCTCAACTTCCAAAGAAAATCAAGGAAGGGAGAATTCTCAAATGCCCTTGCACACATAGCTTTCCTCTGGACTGGAAAATGTTTTGTGATTGTCATGTGCACCCAGCTACAGGTTAAGGAAATCCTGTAATCAGCATAGGTGAAAGCACTAGGTTTCTGAAAGTACTGTCATTTTTTATCATCAGAATTGTATTTTGTATACAATATATTTTTCCCATTTTAGTTTTCATACTTTGAGATGTTTTCCTTTTGGGAAACACAATTAGATCTGTAATCCGATGTTTCTTTTCTGTTATGTCCACCCCGAGCCTACTTCTGGCATCAACACCCTTCATTACAGAGGATTTCAAGAACTCAGAAGAGCCAGCAGTTATCATACAATCACTGCTCTAATTAGTTCTAGTGTTAAAGAAACAGATTGGCTTTGTCAGAATAAAGTAGTGTTTAAGAGCAAAAATGAAGACTGTCAAACAAACATGAACAATGAACATGAACTCTTCTCCCTTTTAAATGGTTTCCCTCCTTCTGTTTACACTGCCTTCCTCTTAATTCTATCCCCTGAAAGTGAAACACCTGACTAACTGCATTCATCAAGAAAGCTGCAAAACAGTAAGGTGACTTCAAATATTCATTTATTCATTCAATCTTCCAAACCCGAACAGGATCAGTTTCCAGTTCCAGCAGAGACCTGTTATTCAATCCTGTAAGAGATTACTCAGCCTTCTCTCCTTTTGACAAGAAAGCTCCAGTTTCTAAAAAAAAAAAAAAAAAAACAAAACCCCACAGGCTTTTGTGGGGAAAAAAAATAAATGCAAGACTTCTGCTCATTGCTTTATCTTTCTTGGAGTTGCACTGTTGTTTGTTATTTTTAAATGTGGTGGCCAAGGTGATATTCTGGCTAAGAGCAATGCTAAATAAAGTCAGAGTACTTTATGTATCTTGAGAACAATCTCATTAACACCCTGCAGTATAATATTTGCCTTTACTGCAAAAGCATCTCATAACTGTTTCATATTCAGCTTGTAGCCTGCTACACAATCCAAATGCTTTTCTAAAAGACTGACATAACCAATTTCTCCCTGGCCTGTATTTGTACAGTCGATAATATTTAGTATAGTTGACAACACTGTTAGTTTCAATCCTGCTCTCAGAGTGTGAATTCTTTTCCATTTGGTCTCATTTGCAAATTTAATAAACAGACTTCATTCTAGCAGACTGCTAATGAAAATACTCATTAGTAATGGATGCAGGGACAAACATTCACAGAGACCTTCTCAGTAAATCACATTTTTAAGATAAGCTTCTAACATCTATTCTCTACAAGTTTTTCCAAACTGCTCTGAACTCACCCGACATTAATTTCATCACAGCCATATTTCTTCTGTTTGCTTGTGAACAGAAGACTTAAAAAGCAGGTCTAAATAGCATTTTGTCATGATAGTCAGAAGTGCAGATTTGGGGGTTTTGTTATTTAAAAAAAAAATAGCCAAGTCAATACAAGTCTTGACACTGATGCAAAGGCAACAGAAAGAAGCAAACCTGCTGATCCTTATTTTGTTCTAACTAGAATCAGAACAGGCTAACATTCACTGTCCACACAAAAGGTCACTGCCCCACCTATGCCAGGAAAAATTAAAGAGTTAGGACAATTATTTAGGGTAAACATCATTTTACCCTATTTTGGTTTAAGTTTTGTGTTGTAATACAAATTAAACAGAAACAGAAGTGTTAATTTCCAAATACCATTTGCTACTCTATATTTGGTTTTCCAAAGACAGAAAAAGAAAGCAAGGGAAAGACAGTTGAGTGTTGCTCAGGTTTTTCACACCACCATTCAGGGGATCATTAACCTGCACCTGGAAGGAGATAAAGTTTTAATCTTTCTTCCCCCCTGCCCCTCTCCTTAATTAACTGCTGTATAATGTTGCCCTTAAACAATAAATAAAATTGGCCCTACAGAACACAGCATATGGTCATTAGCACAACCTTTCATGTACTACTTTCTACCTTTCACAGTTTCTATAGCCTCGATATTTGCTTACGTCAAAACTAGGTAAAATAATACTTTTTATGCCCTCTGGTTGAAGAATTATTGTTAGAAAAAGCATTTTTCCCAGTGTTTACAACTAAATAGCTAGAAAGACTCAGAAAGGAGAACCCTGCAAGAAATTTGTTATTCTTGATCCTGAGAAGTACTCACAGCTTCTCTAGTGGTTATTCTGCATTCTCCAATTTATCAGGTGCTATTTTATAAGACAATACAAAGAAAATGAAGGAAAGTAGTTTTTTTCAGCTATTGAAAACATACTTGTGAGTTTCAGGTCTCTGAAAATATCTTCCTTCACATTAGAACAAAAAAGCTCTACTATCCTTTCTTCAGCAGGGACACACCTGCGGTTCCAAAGTACTTTTAGCATTCCACTCTCAACTTATACTTCATCTATAGCATCCGCTACCTTCCTGCTGTCATGGTGACATAACTATAACATCGAACAAAAGCTTTCAGTGAGGTCTCATGCAAGTAAAGTTCTCTCACACGCAATTACGCACCCAGACACAAGGAGAAGTAACAACAATGGGACCTGCCATTTGTTTGGCACCTCTTAGTCCTTTGAGAAAGAACAAAAATTGCAGAATCAAGTCAATCTGGTATGCTCTGGTCCCCAACCATCCAGGCCTCAGTTTAATCCGAGGCAGACAGAAGTGAAAAGTACCCTTCTTTCTCCTGATGTAGAACTCCTGACTCCTTAACTTCGCAAACTGAAAATGCTTCAACCAAAGCTTTATGCTGAAAGCATTTTAGTGTCTCTTCCCGGGTTGACTCTCTTCTTAATGTGAGTTCATTCTGCAAGACCCAAATACTTATTTAAATGTTTACTTCGTAAATCTTGCAGGAACTACAAACGAAAATCAAGTGAGACAGAGCCAAAACACTTTGATACACAGGCCATCAACTGTTCCCCCCCTGTTCACAAGGAACATTATCCTGTCCTACCAAGTACCAGACAAGCTTGTTACAAGCTAAGGGCATATTGTTTGGCTGAAATGAGAGTAAGTGCACACACTTATACTGAAAAAAGTTTCACATATTAGTTGACAATCAGACTGCAAGAAAATACTAAGCAATGTTTCATAGGAATCTGCCCTGGATCCAGTACAATAATTTTTTTTTCCTCACAGATAACCTGAGCATTGGAACAATCAGTACTTTGAACCAATCTGAGAACAATGCCAAGCTGGGATGGAGACTCTGCTGCTGCACGAAATCTCAGTATTAGAATTCAGTATGATTCAAGAGTGTAATTCAGTAAAGAGAACACAAATACCAGCATTTCCACAAAGTAATAAATAGCACAAGTGCAAGAAAACAACCAATAACTGAGGAAGGCTGTAAAAAAGAGTTGCTGGGGAATCACAAATGAGCATGAATCAATGCCATACTGATTAAAAATACAAACACATAAACATAATAAAACCCCCCCAAACACAGAAAACTTAAACAAGGTCAATAACATAAACAAGAGTTTACCTCAATCATAATTCTTTATTTATCCCTGACAACGCCATTGGAAAGCTGTGTTTAATTTTTTGGGTGTAGTTCTTTACAAAGATACAAAATACATGTCCAGAAAAGGGTCTATAAAGAAACACTGAACCTAGGATTTTCTTGGTGGTGGTGGGTTATTTTTTTGGGTTTTTTGGTTACATAAAGGAATGGTTTTCAGATACTTACAAGCTGATGATATGAAAAAAGGAAATGAGCTTGTTATTACTTGCTCCATTTCCAGAAACCACACAACAGCCCATGTTGCCATGAAGATATACTCTAGATCAACTGTTTCAGAGCCATTCTTCCCTTCTGGGCTTTTTTTTTGGTTTGGTTTTTTTTTTTTTCATTTTAGGGGCTTAAAGGACCAGTGTAATTAATTTAACAATACCACATTTGCTGTTTGCTGCCTCTTGCTCAGCACTGCAACACTCACCTGCAGGACCTACAGACTGGCATACAAGACTAATTTTTGTTTGTCTAAAGTCATTCTCAGAGGCAGGACTGTTGATAAATTCTCTTCCCAGTTAGAGATCAACAATAATTTGTTTTATTTAGTTGTGCTGATTACACGGTATACCTTGGATGCCAGGTGGGTGCAGGAATCCTGACTGACCAACATTTCTTCACTTTCAGGAGTTTGTTTTCCTCAAGGATTGAAATAGTTTAGCCGAACCCCCTTAATGTCTTTAAAGTTATCATAACCCAACACAAATTAGATGCTTATGACTTACAAGAATTTTAAAATTGATTTAAAGCAAGTTTCACAGAGGTTAAAGTCTGTTGCAGGAGATTAAAACTTGAAAATTAAGCACCAGAGATTCACATGTAGAGTTCAAACACTATTATACGCACAAATCAAACCAAAGACTTGAAAATTAAACTTGAGCTACTCTTACTGAATTTCTCAGTTTAGGTTCAAATGTATGGAAAATTACCTCATAGTTTTACTTGCTACAGCTTCCGTATTTGAGCAGAGGAAAAAATTGGTTGTTGAAGATACTTAAAAAAAAAAGGGGTCACCTCATAACAAAACACTTCACAAGCTATTTCGTTAGCAGATCAGAACATTAAGAAGGCATTTGTTTTGTGAAGCAATGAATTACTAACATCTTATAGAACAAATCTTAAAAGTTAGCAAAAAAGCAAAAACTGCTCAACAATTGTATTATAAATAAAGCAGAAGTGTGCAATTGCATCTTTCAAATACATTAAGATTTACCTGCAACACCATTCAATTCGGCCTTCCCCTTCACAAGTTTTTGCCCAGTGATTATCTGCAAGGTTTTTCATTGCCACAGCATATTCACACAGAGTTTCCTCATCCTCACAGTGCTCACGCCAGATCTTATCAAAGTCTCCCACTAAACAAAACAACAACAAAGAAATTGCACATTAGATACAAAGTCTCTCATTATATCCATGGCAAAATCCCCATCTTCCAGTTAAAAGAAGTTATGTAACACATTAAGAGATTACTTTACCTGCAGGTAACAAAAACAAGGTCCCCTTTTTCCAGTCACAGACAAAAGTCCAGGTTTTGGAGAAGGAAAAAGCTATTGGATAACTTGAGAAACTAACAATATTCTCAGTATACTGATTCTGTTCAGTTTGTTCTGTGAGTTCACATCCCTGGAAAGTTTTGCTTTCAGGTCTCTTTGCATGAGTATTAACATGACAAACATTTTAGAAATTAAAGACTGAAAGGTTTCCTAGCAGCACTCATATTCATGGCAAATACCATGTATGATACTACATGCAAAAATGCTAAAAAGAAAGCTTAGTCCAGAAAACAGATTTCTTTGGATACACTGGAAAAGGAATTCAAGCCTTCACTGATGTCTGTCTGATCTACCCAGTTCCAATGAATTAGCTTCTAGGGGACAGTACTGAAGAATCAAATCAACTAGTCAGGAAATCACAGATAAACTCATCTGCTGATCCCTAGGTACAGACTTATTTCCATGCTCCTCATCTTGCTGAAATCTTGCAGTTAGGTTTTGGCACTTCAAAGTAATTAAAAGGATGATTTTCCCTCTTTTGCTGCTAAGTATCCACTTCTGATACCTTGCTTTACATAATGTACTGCTGAACAAAGCCAAGATAAATGCTAGTTGTGCCTAGCCACAATTCTTACCATAGTTTCTATATGTAAAAACTCTTGGTATACCTTACTAAAATGGATTTCTGGCTTAAAGAAAAATACATGCTCAATAGTATCATCTCAATAGTATCATCTTCACTAATCCCTTATGTTTCTTAATCACAAATGTGTGCACACATCTAGTATAAATATATAAAGCTGTAGAATGAAAATTATCTACTGAATTTGCATTTATAAGCTGACACAACTAAACCCAAGTTTTCAAGAACAGAGATATACTTCAACCTTTGACTCAGACAACCAACACACTTTTTATAGTACCCTCATATTACAAAGAAGCATTTTAACAGTTTATCAAGCAGAAGCTAGCTATTAATATCTGCTGAAGACTGAAAGTAGTTTACAGTATAACCCATCCTTCTCCTATCATAAGAGATTTCTGTTTCAAACCCACTTAAAGCAATTTCTTTGATGTACTTTGTTTTAATTAGCAGTAAATAACAGATTTCTTCCTTTTTCAGTAATGATCCTTCACCTCACCTGTCCTCTTCTTACAACTAGACTGGGTATGATGGACAAGTATAGATTGTTGCATACTTAGAAGATTTAAATCAACCATCCAGGCTACTCCCTATTTAAGTTTGGTTTAGAGATGTCACAGCAATCTTCTCTTCAAAATAATAATCTAGCACATTTGTACAATCATCAAAATGAGTCATGTTTAAAATTAGGTGTTTATACTCCCTTGTGTGAGATGGCAGCTGAGATGGAAGGGAGTGGTCATGATTTTAGTTTTAACAAAATAGGGAAGCTATGCAAGAAATCACGTATTCTCATTGCTATTCAACAAACATATATGAGAAAGTTATTACACTGGACAAAAAAAATAAAGTACTATTATAATTGAGTGGTATCCCTCATTATTTCCCAAGTGATCCACGCTCAGAAACATATGCTTTATAAGAAAGGCACTAGTATGGTCACCAGCTGACCATCAGAGAAAACAGCCAAATCGTAGGCAGGCCCGAGAGAGGTTTCAGCTAAAACCTGTGTGCCACTTTTCCAGAGCTTTCAGGACTGTAAAAAACAATCACACAGGAGGAGAGCACATACCCTGAAGACGAAAGAGAGCAAGAAAAGGGGCCACACTAAGCACAACTCTTACAGATCTTTATTTCTTGTGCAAACAAAGTGCAGAACCTATGTGCAGAACAGCACCAAGCCAGAAAGCACCGGTCAAGGTCAAAATGTATTTTCAATAGCCAATTAATTCTAGTGCAATTTAGATAGTTTCCTACTTCCTGTGCCACAGCACTCTGATTCTTACTCCACACTTCAGACAACTGTGAAATGCTTGAATAATATGCAGTTGCAAAAGTTCTGTTTGACGAATACATGGCTAATTAGAACAGGAAAAAAGTAACAAATGAGCACTTACCGAGGGAAAATATCACAAATACAAAATCTCAAGTTTAATACTGTTGCTCTTTTATTCCATTACTTCATATAGTCTATTCTTTAGCAATTACTCCATGTCCAAATACCACTTTTCCTTAAAACTTAAGAAATAAGACAGATGGGGAAGAAGAAATATGCAAGGACCAGATGTTCTTAACCTAACTAGCCAGCCCTTTCTTACAGCAAAGTAGCGATGCCTCCTTAACACTCAGTCCCTGTTCTCACAGCAATACTTCTTATTTCCTTCTGAACAAAGCAGAGATTTTCATCTCTTTCTAAAAATCAGACAAGGGTTAAAAGAGTCCACAGATAAGGGATCCTAAATTTAGACATATATCAACAGACCTGGAGCTGACTACTAGCACTCTAGGACATGAACTTTGGGTTATAACAGAGCTGCTTATGACAGTAACAGCTTCTTGGCACCGAGTTGACAAGAAAATAAAACTGACTGATACAGACTATTAGGAGAGATATACAGAACAAAAGTGAAAAATTTATCACAGAGTAATTCTGTCACACATCCTACATCAAGTCAATTCTGTGTGCACTTCTCGTTTGCTTTCATTTACCTATATAGCAGGTCTAGAGATACAGAAAATGTCAATGTGGGACAGATCCAGCACAGCTGCATGAGGAACACCTACATAAATGCAAGAAAAAGGCAGATGACTGCAGGAGAGGACAGGCTACTGAAGATCACAACTGACAGAGGAAGGGTAAATACAGAACATCTTGTTCTAAGAGCAGGAGATCTTCAGGAAAAGACAACTTCATATTCAAGGATACAATTTCTAACTCATGAGCTCCTAGACCATGAAACCAGCAAAAGACAGAATTGTCAGCAAGCATACAATGATACTCCAGCAGCACTTCTCATATATTCTTGTCTAAGCATCTGCTGTTGACCCACTGTCAGTACTGGGTTTTCTATGATGCCCATTTGTCTTCTCTTAATGTAAGCTCCAAAATAACTGCAGATAAAGCGTGGTCTTAAGACACAGGCACAATTGTACATGGACTTTCAAAGAAGGGTCTGAGGTCCAATTTCCCTAAAGCAAGTACTATGGTGTTGAGTTGGTGTTTTTTCCCCCCCATTCTTCTCCAGGGTAAGCTCTGAGAAGGCACAGACAGACACATTAGATTTACAGGAACTTTAATTCCAGACTCATGCTCCAATACTGAGTTGAAAATGCAAATAATGCTTCCTATCTGCTGAGATTTTGAGGAAGTGACTACAACAGGTCTTGCAGCACCCAATTTCAAACTGATGCCCAAAACACACTAGAGCTATGTACTAAATTTTTCAAACAATACATTATAATTCACGTGCTAACACTGCATTAACTCTGTCATAATTAAAAATTTATATATTAATCATTGCTTATATAATCAAAAGGGCAATAAAATATGCAGGAAAATTTCACCACAAAACTAATGGTTATTAAATAATAAGATAAATAAAATCTTCTGTTAAGCAATCAATAATGCTGTAAATTAAATAGATGTTTGTGGTAGGTTAATCTAAAGCAATAATAATAATAATAATAATAGTAAAGTCTTGAAACTTTGATCACATCTTAAAGTTAATATTTGAATTTGCGCAGTATACATTTCATCCCAGGTACTCAGGATAATACCAAGCCTACTCAACACTCGTACCATGCACTTGGGGATCACCTTTTATGCATTTTAAAACCTGTTTGAAGCACTGACTCTTCAGAGATCTTCATACATCTCAGATCTCCATGAAGAAATCAGTTATGCCAGCATCCAACTGAAAAGTGTGATCAGCAAGCTCATAGCAGGAATTTCACACACCTCTCAAGTCAGTACAATGACATTTCAAATTTAATGTTTGCTCTCCTCTTTATCAGAATTGCCTGGAAAATAAATATTACCTGCTTGAAGATTAATTATTCCTTTAAAAACAAAAAAGCCCAAAGCCCTCCTCTTTCTAGCAATTGTCAGCAAACAAATGACAGACCAATTTGTAGGTTCTTTGTAACACAGCCTATTCTAATGCAGTAACAAAAATCCAATATTGTTTACCTAGAACAGATGAATCCCTCTAAATGTTTTCCACCCACATTAATATTGCCTGCATAATAGCCAAATCATAAACCCAAACCCAACCACAAAGTAATCAGCAGTTTCTGAACCCTGTCACAGACAGAACAGGTCAAGCATGAAGAAGTTATTTTTAAATGATCTTAATTACACGATAGCTTTAATTGTGGGTAACAGCGCTGGAGACCTAACGTTAGCTGGAAGTTTCAACAACCAAAACCATTCATAATAAAGAAGAAAGAGTCATACAAGCTCAGTAAGACCTCTTGTCATTCCACATTTATTTACAAGATCTCATCAAAGGTCCCCAGCAGAGCATGAGAAGACAGGTTTGTCATTCTTCGCGAAACAATCCCACACCATAACTCTTCCCTACAGGCAGTCTGTTTTGAAGAACAAAAATGCAGTTTTCTTCCATCCTAATTTCTGTCTTGTTTATCTTAAAAATACATTTAATATATTTCTTTATAGGGTGTTAAGTGGAACTGTCATTTAAGGTATGTTTATGAAATAGAAAAATTTATTAGTCAACTATTCTTCAACTTCTGACAGAACAAATCAATTGGTATTTTAAATAAATCACAACCCTCTCTATAAAAAAAGAAACAGAGCTCAGTTTTGCTAAAGGCAGTATTTTTCATTTTGGAATGGGATTGAAACCCAAACAACCTAATTTAATCATTCTGCTTTATCAAGCAATAAAATAGTAAAGTCCTTCAGAGTTAAAAGTACTATCTGTACCTGCAAGACAAGTTTAGTAATTATTCATGTCCTTAATTCGACTGGTGCTCTTCAGAAAAACAGTGCAGTCATCTCTGACAAGTTCAAAAGCAACTATAAAATATTTCATCCACCACCAAGCAAGATCTTTCATCCCAAAATTTAACTGACACCCCTCCCTCGCCAAAAAAGAAGAACAAAAAAAAAACCAACCCCAAACCTATTTAAAAAAACAGACAAAGGTCTAAAGGATGCCTGCCTACATGCTGATACAAATTGGTAATGTAAAAAAAAAAAAACCAAACAGATCCGATCCACTGCCTTTTCAATACTCCTATTTAACAGCACACTACCTTCCCATCTACATCTTTGATGGCTCTGGTAGAGGAGAAAATAAGGTCAATAACACTGACTAACAATGAAAGACAAGCAAAAGTGACATGTTCATATTTGTACAACAGTTATTAATAAAACTCATTGTATAAAGCAAACCTATCCCCAGAATTAAAGAGTGTCCATGACAATGCTGGATAACTTCAGATAAAAGCTGCTGGCACTAGCAAAACCTAACAAGACCTCTAAGCTTTCTTTTTTGTTGTTGATGGAGATGCACTGCAGAATGAAGAAAATCCATCTCATTTTTAGCTTCTTAACACTGCCTCTTCACTACTTGCCAGAAACAATAAATATGCTAAATTTCTACAATATGCTGAACAATAAATGGGAAAAGCAACCCTACGCTGCCCATGAGGCTAAAGCTGAAATCAAATTCCTATGAATACCTGATAAATTTTTTGTCATTAATAGTGACTTGTCAGTTGACATTTAGCTGTACTACTATATGTCTGGATGCTGTGGCAATGATCAGTAAAACTAATTACATGAAGAATATCAGCTAATATGCTATTTACAAGTTACAGTGTGCACAAGATAAACTGGAAACTTATTGAACATCTGTCTTACAAAAACAGTATATCCAGTATTTCTTATGAAAGGTATTAGGCATTTTTGGCTTCATAGTTTTCCATAGTTTTACATGTCTAAATACAGAACATGAAGTTCAAGTTGGACAAAGTTCAAGCAGTCAGTGCTAATATTTTCCTTCTCTTGTCTGACTAGTATTTGTTTTAAATTCCTTAGGATTTACCTGAAATATTTCACAATAAAATCTTTAAAAAAAGTCCAACATCGAATCTCATTTTCTTTATCTAAACATTTCCTCCCTCTATTCACATAGAAAGGATTCATTTGACCAAATGAGACTTTCTACATTTGACTTGGCAGGTAAACTTCCTATCTATCTGTTTACACTAAACAGACAACCAGGGCACAAATAATCTGCTATTGAAAACATCTACTGCAGTCAGCTTACACCACCCTGAACAATGACCTGGGTCTCTGATCTGCTACAAATCACTGACGTCTGTCACACAAAACAGTGGGGAGCCTATTTGTGATAGTTTAAGCAATTACTGCCCCCAGGTGTTGGATCTACTCCCATGGAAACTATCGCCCCTCTCCTCTTCCCCAGACCTGACTTCCTGGGAGGGACTGTGTGCTGCACCTCAACACCACCAACACAGAGATGAACATATTATCAGAAACTACTGATTTTGCTAAATCTGTGCAAATGCAGAAGCAAAAATGGGAAACAGCTGAGGCACAGGTACAGATTTCATTATGCTGACCCTGCAACAGAACACAACCTTCCCCCCTCAAGGCAATAAAGGAGCAGGGATGAAGGTTACATACAGTTGTTTGTTCAGTGGGTGCAAGTCTGTACCATAGCCAGTGTGTTGCTTTCAAAAACTGTGAGCTAACTACATAATACCAACGATTAAATTCCCCCAAACTCTACAACTATGGGATTTCTAAAGAAACTTCCTTGCAAAACTGTGGTGTGCAAACTGAAAGGGCTGAATGCTTATGTCCTAAAATTGCATTAATTTCAATAAAATGGAATTTTGTTTCTATTGCTTGAAAAATGTAACACATTACAAAATGTCTCCCTTTTCCAAGAAATTAGGGCAACTGGGAAAAGACAAATGGAGACCTTGAAAACTGAGGTTTATTTTTACAGTAAGCCAGTTACATTTAACAAAAAGGAGTAAAAACTGTTAACTTACGTGTAGAGGTCACTAACAAAGTTTTCCTGTCCTGTGAAAATGCCACTATTTCAAAACGTTTCCTGTTTCACATCAGGAAGAACTTCAGCCCTCTCAAGGCTCTTCATGAAAAACATGCAAGAGGAAGAGACCATGAAGCAACTGATTTCAGAATGACAACTCTCCTATGAATGTCTCAACCACTTACCTACTCAGGTCACTTATTATCATCAGGCAGGGTACTTTAAATTCTTCCTAATTTTCTGAATTTGAGAAACTCCTGATAAAGTTATTATCCATTTCTTTGACATTTCAACAAATCTTTCTTTAAAGGAATCAGACTACCATCTAAGAATGTGTCTCTCAGCTCCTGTGACACAGTAACTAATACCAGGACAAGTACCAGTTCCCTGTGATTTTAAGCCTGAACAGCTTTAACAAGTGTGTGGAAGGAGAAATGAAACATTTTAGTGAACACACTGCAAAATATTTCATAAAATACCTTTACAGATAGCTCAGCATTTATTCCCACTTGCACTTAATAGGGATTTCCACAGAGAAGTAGAGTCCTGTAAATCATCTTCCCAGACTATGTACAAAACCATCTACTACTGAGGCTCATAATGCATAATGAAAGTGTTTACTTAATACAGCCCTGCATGACTATAAAAGTAATAAACAACTAAGGAAAAAAAAACAAAACCCACAAAAAAAATCCCCTTACCTCTGTATCAGGGGAAGGGACTTTTACCACAGTAAAAATTAAGCCTACTTGGCTGCTACAAGCAACAGGAAACAAACAAACAAATATCACATAGCAGATGTTCAGGAGATCATGTTTAGCTCCCTACAAACCTTTAAATCTGCTTTTACAAGCCTATCGGGCTTGACAGACATCAGCATGCATGCAATATATGCAGTATACATGCACATATGCAACTGATACAACATGCTCCAGCCCACAGCTGCAGGTGCCCAATGGATGTATATAAGAAGATCCTATAAAATTTGGGGT
>JBCJKH010066369.1:0-31495 GCA_039877255.1 Loriculus beryllinus | reverse complement strand
CTGTAATTACCCAAATTGTGTTCCATGCTTCAGGAAAGTAACTCCCTGGGTGTGTCGCTTCGGGATTTAGCAGAAACGGACAAGGAGACGTCTGATATATCTTTCTTAATTTTCTTTTTGATATATAAAGTGCAATGTGTAAAAGTAAAGTATCAAACATTGGACTGGTGACATTTCTTTAAAAAGTACGTTTAGATTGTCAAAGTAAGAGCAAAGAATTTACAGAAAAAATTAAAGTTGGATAGCCATGAAAAGCTTTTAGAGAAATGATCCATTTGGAAAGTGTTCTAGTTGAAAGAAAAGGAAAAAAATGAGAAAAAAACCCCAAACAAGTATTTTTAAAGAAAACATATTTGAATGCAGTGGAATAAAAACAAATAGAGACCGGGCTGTGAATTAGTCCAGTCTGGTGCCTTTCCCTCAGGTGGAGCTGGAACACTGGACCAGGATGATGAGGTGGAGTTTCTCAGCAAGAGTACACAAGTGGTGCCACAAACACATGATTTAGGGAGAAAAAAGCTGTGTTTGGGAAGACTGTCATAAATAGTTTTCATTAGTACCTACATGTTTGGGTCATCTTTGCATATATTGAAGAGCACAAGTATGTTAAGTATTTAATAAATAGTTAGAGAGATGGGTTTGGACGTGCTGCATTTTACTGCAAATAAAACAAAGCTCCCAAAGAATCCTGTATGTGCTTTGTCTTTAAATCTAAGCACTGTTCTCTTTGAGTCAGATAATTACAGTTTCCTTGGTGATCTTTATGTGTCAAGCACTGAAGATTTAACTTTTTGTTAATCCTTTTCTATTTTAAGGTATTCTTAACAAGAATCAACAGTGCATGCCAAAGGTCTGTTATTAAATAGTGGGTGGCCCAAGTGTAGGCTTCTGAGTTAGGGTCTCCAGAGGTACTTACTGTACAGGTACTTACTGTATTTACTTACAGATATGAGAAGTGACTATAAATTCTTTGATACCATTTTATTATGAAAATAAGGAATTTTCTATATACTGCTCTGTGAGATTGATTTTCAAAATTAAGACTCTGCAGATATTTGCATGTACCTAAAAAATTAGAGTAGCTAAAAATTTGTAAATGTGTATGTATAAAACCCGTATCTTTTTTTATTGAGAAGTTTTACTCCTTATAGAGTTGCTGCTCATAAATTTTTAATTCAGTTTTTTTTTTCCTTCCTATGCTTCTGCAAGTAGATTTGAGTCCTCAGCTATTCACATGTGACAATTCTCTTCAAAAAAAAAAAAACCAGGAACATCACTGTAATCCTGTTAAAAACTCTTAGAGATGTGTATATGTCCCAGTGCAACTAGAGGGATATTCTGTGCAGGTAGTACTGTTCTTGACATAAGATGGAGAGGAACAGGTTAAATTTGAGTCCACGCATTGGCCTAGACTCTGACTCTTGGGTGAAAATACGTTTTATTTTGCAAAGGAAGCAACCGTAACATGGTAATGTCCAAAATCCTTCAAGTACAAATCCAATAATGTTAATCTCATAAAGTAATTTTTCAGTGCGGATACTCCTTTACTTTCACTGTGATGTTTGCCCTTATCCCTCACAAATAAAAATCTGTGGCTGGAAGCCGAGTTAATCGAGCTGTTGGCAGTTACTTGTACATGAAGAGTACACAAAAAGGAAGAAAGATAAATGAAAATGGAAGGTGGGATAGAAATAAGTTTGTGTCCCAGGCATGAAAAGACATGCTATGTGGACTGAAGGGCTTGCAATTTACATTTAGGTAATGAGAAGCAGCAGTTGAGAGAAAAGAGAGGGCAACATTGCAAGAGTTGTGCAGTGTATTTGTCAGTGTTAAGTGTACACTCACACCTCCATGGGGTATGAAGGTGTGGACTCTGAAGGTAAGTTGGAAGATAGATTTTTTTTTTTTAACTATTTCCCCTTAAATGCAAGAAGTTTGGAGGCAGACGTACAGCCAGAGCAAGGGAAGTAGAGGTGGAAAGTCCAAGGGTTGGAGGTGGTAGAGGCAGATGAGCAAAAAGGCTGAGAAGGGTTATCTGTGTTGTCTCCAGAGCAGCTGAATGTTACTGCCAGAGAGGGCAGCTTCCAGACATGGCTGGAGGGCAGAGCTTATAGGACCAGCTTGCTGTGCTGCCACCCTTCATGGGAGAGACTGGGGAGCACTTGCCTTGTGTTCTGCCCGTAGAATTAATTTTCATCATCCTCATGACTGGGGAAGCCACCTGAAACATTGAATAGATTGAAATACGGGCCTTCTCAAATGGATGCTCATCACATCAAAGCAGAGTGTCAGAGCTCATTTCTGATTTTGTCATTACACACAGTACTGGGATACATGCCAAAACAGTCCTTAAATACAGTCACATTCATGTTCCAGTATGCTAAAAGCAGATACACTTTTAATGGATTTGAGGAATCTGTAGGATATTCTCACTCCAAAGAAATTTGATCCTGTGAATTCAGTTTGAAGACGACTATTGTGGCTCTTTTTTCCCCCTGCCTTTCTTCCTCTGCCATGTTGAACATCTGGATACAGTATCCCAAAGTAAGCCACCCCCCTATGATTTTTTTCAGCCACTGCAGAGCACAGACACTGGCTATTCCCCACTTCCTTCCTTTAGGTAGCGCTTGTGAGGAAGTTTCTGCGAGGGACTGGCCGAGTAGTGGAAAAGATGCTAATCAGAGTTTAATTTTGTGACGCTCATACTAAGAGTTGACATATAATTAAGCCACCATTGTCTTGATTGAACAATGTCAGTCATTAATGGAAACAGAGTTAAGTGTAACAGGATTTCTGTTGTTAAAGTGTTCTATGCATTTATGTGACTTTGCAAAGACTATAGAAGCTGCTGGATACTTTTTTCCCCATCCTGTGAAGTAAGGCTCACTTAGTTATCTATCATCAGATCACCTGTCTCACAGAACTTTATTGTTCTGTCAGCCAAGTATAGTTCAGCTTGTAACACTGTTGCAGAGTATCTCCTCTCTTAAATTTCCTGTCTCTTTACTAAGCCATCAGATGACAGCAATTCCATCGTTAATTATCAGTGATGGAGGAGTAAGTTTGCTTTAATACCTTCTTTGAAGTTCACCCTAGAGGAGCAGTGTAAATGTGGGGGCAGCTCCACGGATGACCCTTGGTGTCCCAAAGTCCAGAGCCCACTCTGTGCACATGGTCATGCTTGCAAGCTCTTGGCCACAGAAAGGAGGGTGGTTGCTCCCATGTCACTAGCAGATCCCTTTGGAAATGGCCCTCTGAGGAGGACACCTTCCTAGCAGCCAAACAAGTCACTCCTGGCAGAAGGATGATTTGTGTGTGGCATGGAGAGGTATGGCAATTTGCATGCTGTGCTGTAGGTAAAGGTCTTCTGTAATCACCTTTTAATTACATTGCATTTAGCTTCCAATATGTTTCCTTGGGGCCTTTAGCTGGAATTTGACATTTGCTTTCCCATATCCAGCTGACAAATGGTGACATACTTTTTTTGTTAGTCATTGGCTGATTTCCTTCAGTCATCTCCTGCTGCAATTACTGATTTCTTACTGATGAAAAATGCTTGACTGATACTCAGTTGTAATTATGAGGTAGCAAGATTATGTTTCCTTAGCATTCATGATCTTTAAAAAAATCTTCTCCCAGTTTTTTTAATTAGAAAAGGAAGTGGAATGATGGCAGTATTGAATAAAGGTTGTTCCAAAAAGCATTGCCCTGGGGAATGTGGACGAGCTGCTTTTCTTCCATCTCCAGTGGTGGCATTCAGAAGCACATAATTTAGGACATTAATATTTTCCTTAGACATATATATTCCATAAAATGGTGGAGACTCTAGCAGAATGCATAACTATCTGCTGTAGTTTTCAAGATCAGTATGCAACACCTCATAAAATTTGAGACCTTGCAAGTTCCCACATACTGTGATAGTATGTCTAGATAAAATGTGTAGATAGACATGACACCAAATATAGTAATAGATAAATAGCTCTGAGTTTTGTTTAAGATATCACCCACAATTCCTTAAAGCTGCTGTGTGTTTGCCACAGCTCTTGCCAGAAGTGGTCTCCTGCTGCACTGATGGAGCACCAGTTTCTGCTGGCAGAAGGGAAGTGGTGGCTCACTGCTTTACCAGGCAAAGTCGCCTCCCCGACTGCAGGTTTCACAGGCTTCATGCAATAAAGCTGCCTAAAGAGGATTGCAGGTCACTTTGCCAGTATTAACCCAGGCACTTTTTCACCTCTGGCAGTGTGGATAATCCTTGCCACAATAAATATGCTTCTCCAAGTCATGTTTTGTGGGAATGCTTGACCTGAGCTCAAAAGAATGGATGTGCCTCTATGGCCATGGACAATGGCTGGCAGAAAATTATTCTGCTGTTAATATTTAATTGTCATAATGGGCAATGTTTAGTTCCTTTCGTCACTAGAAAACCAACTTTGTTCAGTTTTCCTCAAGTCATATGTCAGAATACTATCAAACTTCTATAGGCCAGAGACTGGAATGAGTTACTAGTCTGAAAAATGCTTAAAGCAAAACAATTTGGAAGTGCTCTGCCTCCTTTTAGCAACAAGCTGCTGGAGGAGCTGCCAATGAACTTGAAAGGGGCTTTTCATCTTCAGTGCAGTCCAGAAGCTGGAGCTGGGTGGATGGGAGCAGTACCGCTCACTGCTTTCCAACATGGTTTCCTTCCCAGTGCAGAATAAGCGGTGTAAAGTTTTTCCTCAGTGATACTGTGATGCAGGAATATGAAAGAATACCTTATCTAAAAGGTGGTGCAATAGAATGGGGAACTTCAGAGCATTTACTTTCATTCAGCCTTGATTAACTTAGAGATTATGGATTTAATTGTAAGCATGTTAAATGTAACTGAAATCACATGTAGCTTCACAAAAACTTGATAAGAGTACAACAATACAAAAAAACCCAACATATAAAATGGATTATATTTGTGGATGTTAAGAAAAATTATCAGTACACAATTAAGAACAAATACTATGTCACAGAAGTATTTGTTTTAACCAGATGGTCTTAAGTAATGCAGTCAGAAGTGTGGTCACAGTACATTAGTTTTGTTTCCATAGTAACATAGTTTGGCAGACTGAGTTATTTAGATCTGCACTGCAGTGTTCATAACAGTCTAATCCTTATATATATGCTCTTGTTGGAATTGAAAATGACACTTAGGCCATCGTGCACACTTACAAGTGTGCAGACATCACAAAAAGTCAAATTTCCCCAAAGAATGTGCACATGTACGAATGGTATTTATTGTTAAATTTTGGTATCAATTTATTAATTTTTATTAACTACAGTGCAAGTAGAAATATGTAAATATAAATTCAAATATAGGTGTAGAATATGTGGAAACAGCGCTGGGCTGTGATTTGGGCTAGTGAGTGTGGTGGGAGTAGCTCTTGGTGGTAGGAGGTGAAGCTTAGCTCAAACTTATCCATTCCGGTGAAACTTTAAGAGAAGTTAAAGGGAAAATAACCGTAAGCAGTACAGAAAACATCTTTATCACCTAATCTGAAATTATGACATGCATACCGAGTTGTGTTAAAGACCTGAATTGTACACTGACTTCCAAGATTTCTCAGTGAGACGAATCTAGTTTAGATACAGTAAATCATAGTATTAGCTGTGCTAAGTTGTGTGCTTACAGAACATGCCCCAAATAATTAAGAGTGATGGTGATTTATGAAAGTTAGACTCAAACACTTTTTCCAGATGGCAGCAGCCAAAATGGTGATGTATTGTTTTTGGGAGAAATACAGACAGGTACTGCAGCACTTCAGGATGCAGATGGGATGTCCAAGTCCATCTGAAGTTGGAAATCCCACTTTATAGCACAAAAGAACTAACTTTATGTGTGTATTTTCTAAACTAATAAAAGTTTGGATTCTTTCTGATATTTATGAAAGTGTTACTTTCTTGAAACATGGATAACTGCCAGCAGAAGGGACCTTGGCTATGGATGCTCTGAACAGTCAATTTTCCTTTTGCCCGTAGGCATACCAGCAGTACCCTAATTACAGATTGCTTTGAGGCATTCAGAAGCAGGAAAGGATTCAGAATTGGTTTAACAAGTTTTGACAAAAGCCAGTAATATAATAAAAAACAAATGTGCTTTTCTTTTTAGCTACAAGTGAACAAATAAAACATAACCATATCTTGCTTCTTCTTGATCATTATAAAAAAAAGTATGTTAAGATAATCTTACTGTGTCTGAAGTATATAAGCAGCAAAATTCGTATTTTTAGCAGTAGTGTGTTGAGCACATATTTTACTGTATCAAATTATGGGCCTGTGTACTTTTTCCAGGGTCACTGGCTTGCTTTTCACTCAAACTGTAAGTCTCCAGTTGTTTTTAAAGTTGTTTGAGCAAAAAAAAAAAGCTTGTAAGAGAAACAGCTTAATACTCGATGCGTCATTTCCCTCTGCCATAGCAGAGATGCTGGTCCGTATTTAATGTTTAAGAGCCATGGACTACGCATCATGTGCCCTGCGGAAAGAGAGTCATACGGTCTGGATGAACTAAGTTTTCCATTAATCTTCCAGCACTGAGATTCTGGGCAGGCGAAGGACTTGCCTGAGGAAGGGTAGGGCATGTTTATTTGTGCCGTGTCAAATCTGTTGTACACAGAAGAATGATTTTTCAACCCATTTTGATTGTTTTCCAGGAAAATAGTGTCTTTCTGAAAACATTAGACCAGTGGATGACTGTTTGCTTTGCACTTTGAATGCTTCTCCCTGGAGTTTGTGTTGCAAAATTGTGTGGTTGTGGATATTTCTGTGAACACCATCCTGGAATACAGAAATGTATCATAGAATCATATAATGGTTTGGATTGGAAGGGGCCCTAAAGATCATCTGATTCCAACTCCCCTGTAATGGGCAGGGACACCTTCCACTAGAGCAGACTGCTCAAAGCCCCATCCAACGTGGCCTTGAACACTGCCAGGGATGAGGCAGCCACAGCTTCTCTGGGGAACCTGTGCCAATGTCTCATCACCCTCTTAGTGAAGAATTTCTTCATAATGTCTAATGTAAATATCCCCTCTGTCAGTTTAAAGCCATTCTCCCTTGCCCTGTCCCTACATGCCCTTGTAAAAAGTCCCTCTCCTGATTTCTTGTAGCTCCTTCAGGCACTGGAGGCTGTTCTGAGGTTCCCCGTGGGCCTTCTCTTCTCCAGGCTGTACAAGCCCAATTGTCTCATCCTTTCTCTGTAGGAGAGTTGCTCCAGCCACGTCATTATCTTCGTGGCCTCCTCTGCACTCACCTGAGCAGTCTGTGTAAAGTAACCTGAAGTGAAAGTTAAGATGTAATAAAGGAAAGCATACTTAATGTTTTTCATATACTACACTACCTGCGTGTTGCAGCATATACGGAAAATACCATGCTACTTTGGAGTTATCTTGAATACGTGAGAAACAATGACTTTTAAGTCTCAGCGTCATTTTCCAAATGACGCACATAGAAATATTTTTATTTCCGTTAGAAGAAACACCAAAGAAGTCATTGACTGAAGTAGGTTAGGGGAAATAATTTTGTACTGTTTGTCATGGGCTTTTTGCATTGCCTTTGATGTAACATTCAGTAGCGTTTACAGAAATAGCTAGGCTCACTAATAATTTATGTCCTATTGATCTTTTAGGTGATCCCAACTTAAGAAGAAATGTCTGTGGTCAGTTTTTCTGCTCCCCAGTATGGTTCTGTTGTTGGGAGTTTGTGGGTTTTTTTGGATTTTTTTTTTTTTTTTTTTTTAATCTAGAACTTTAGTAGTGGAAAAGAAGAAATTTTCATTTTTGAGTAGGAAGTGTAAGCTAAGGAATGAATTTCCAGTGCTATAACTATTAGTAATAGATTCTAGCTGAGGAATCTAGCTTCAGGGGATATGATTGGGGTGCAGGAGGGAACTCTTGCTGACTATACACCCTGCCTGCTGGGCGGCTAGAGGTGTTCTGTGATGGCTGCCTCATCTTCAGGTAGAGTTGACTGACATCTTGGTCAGCCCAGGGCAGCAGGCTCAGCCAGCCTGCCTTTGTCTTCAAAAGATCTTGTGGAAGTGCACTACGTGTTTTCAAATATGAAGTGTTAAGCAGTTTTCGTACCTATTCCAGGCAAAAAAGCAATCATGAGTTGTAAAAGAAGTATCCATACAAGCACTGCTTTAGAAACATTAGTAAAAGTAGTTCTGGGACAAGGAGCGATTATATTTTACTGATGAAGTGCGTGGTAGTATTATAGCAAAATTCAGTTTCAATAATTCTAAATACAGGTTTTCACTTAAATAAGATTTTTCATTAAAGAATCTGTTTTCTAGTAAAATTTATCCAATTAAAATATATAGTAACAAGACCAAAAACAGTGAGCACACACTTAACTATTCTACTTTGAATTGAAAAATCCTATTATAAACTTATATTAATATGCTCTAAGTTAGAAAAACAGGAAAGAAATCTTTTATGGTGTTTAGAAAACACCTAAAATGGCCTGAGTGTAGGTATGCATAACCAGGCTGTGCTCAGCCCTAACACAACCAGTTCACCAGCATTCTCTGATCCAATTCCACCTCTATTCCAATATCAATGCACTGTTGGCTAGCTCCTTTAAATCCTGTTGTTTAGATTCAGTGTGTTTTGATGAAATTTAATTAGGGAAATGAAGAACTGCAGGTTTTGATTTGTTGCCCTTTCAGGAAGGAAAGGACCAGGTCCTACATGAGATTAAACTCAAAGCCTGGGGTTTTGAGATTGATGGTTTTTCATTCCTGATCCAGTGCTAGCAGCAATCATAAGCTCTAATTTAGACTATACTTATCTCTCCCTCCAACAGGCATCTGTGTCTTCTGAACTTGCAGGAATAAATTTACACAGGCACTAACAGTAACTTGTAGGAGTTTAGACTGTGCCAAGGTAAAAAGCAGAACTTTAAACCAAGCCACTTTTTAGGCAAGATGGCTTTACAACAGCAAAGCCAGCCAAAGAGACCACCATGTGATATTTGACAAATGTATTAACTTTTAACACCTTTGAATATACTGACTTGTCCTATCTAACCACGTGAGGTGGAACAGTGCCATGGAATACGTGTCATCCATAGCAGCATGCAGGAACATTTTCTGTGGTGCCTTGATAACTGCTATCAGTTTGGCTGGCAGATACACTCAGGCTCAGTTGACAGCAGCTAGCTGAAATATTGAGAACTGGTAAATACATCAAAATTGTTCATAACATTTTGGCATTTTAAAGCATCTTCCTGCTATATTTTTTAGGGATATAGGAATGAATTGTGACAGTCATTTAGACCTTCCTCGGTGTTCAGAAATTCCCATGACTTGAGCAATGTGGTGGGTTTAATTAAACAATGAGATGGGTTATGGAACCAATACCTCGAAGCACTTGAGCATGACTAATTTTAAGCATGTGAATATTGTGCTTATACTTGGCTGTTGTCAGCTGAGTTGGAATGACAGACTGTCAAACTGATAAACCATAGCTACTAGGGTCAGCTGAGGGCTTAAGCGTGAGCTTAGGCATCTTGCTCTGCTGGTGGCAATGGTAGAGTGGGAATAGTGTCCTGGAGCTTTATGGCTTCTGTCAGGATGGCTGTCTTGCAGTTCGTGTATACTTTGTTTAAAGTATGCAGATTTAATTCTTTTCACTTGGCCTTCTGCTTTGTCATCTCTTACTGTTTTTCCACTATTGTTATTTTAAAATAAACTGCAGCCAGTTAACTGAATGAAGGCATACACCATTTTGCTGCACATGTATTAGAATACTTGTAAAATCTCTCCTATTTTTATTCCATGCATCTTTCCACCTGTAGTCTGTATAGAGCATTCTTTGCCTGCTTTTAGCATTTTACCAGTAGATAGTGTGAAGTTGCTTCCAGAAGGAAAAGGTGCACTATTGAATAAGTAGGTCATGGGAACAGCCAAATGATGTTTTTTCTGCAAAGAAATGGAGAGTGGAAAGCTGCTCTGAAGAAAGACAGGTATCTCCTGGGATGGAGGGATGTGCACTGCCCTCCATTGGGCTTCTCAGAGTCAGGCTCACAGAAATCACTTTGTGATTAGTTTACTACAGACCTCCAGTTTAGCTATTTACTCCCATTGATTGCCTCTCCTCAAGATTAGGCTTTTTTTCTACATTTAAGCGTAAAAAAAACTGTTAATGCGCAGTAGTGGAGGAAAAGTTATTTGTGAGAATGAGTCTCTCCCCACCCAAGAGAATCTCAGTAACTTCTGCAAATCAGTCTTGAGAGTGGAGATAACTCACTTGAATGCACAAGGCGTAACTGTTGGAGCTTTTTGGGAGGTTGTAGTGTAGTAAAGGTAATTGCTGTAGTACTCCTTTGTCTGATTTTCTTTTCTTTCAGAACTCAGATTGCAGCTTAGTGCTTTGTTCTCAAAGTCTTTGGCCAAGTTCTGTACTTGATATGAGTCACATTTGGAGTAAAAACTTTTATTTGGATTATTTAAAATCTTTCTGATAAATGTGTACACAGTGATTATAAAAAATTGTGCAAACTCTAGTTATTTTGATGCCAAGCAAATTTTTCCCTTCATTTTTCTTAACGTGTTCTTCCTTATTATCCTACTTAGAAAAAGGTTCACTTTGTTCTTAATAAATAAATAATGAAAAAAACCCTAATGATGTTACCTTGGTGGTTCAGGAATGGAAGAACAGAATGGTACTGAGACTAAATCTATGTACTTTAAAAAGCATGGATGAATGTTGCAAAGTTTTTAAGCTAGTTGGATTTTTTGGTTTTGGAAGCTTTTGTGCTTTATTTCTATGCCCTATACCTGTTACAACCATCATCCCTGTCAGTGGGTTGGAGGAAAGTCTGAACTGCTGACAGTATTTGCAGAAAAGAGCTTTGCAGTTGGCTTAGCTCATACATTTTTTAAACAGAGGCTGCAAGAAGACAATACTATAGGCCAGATGTGGCTAAATATGTATGTATGACTAAATGTACTTGTATGGTCATAGATTTCACTATATTGTATAATTGGGCAGGAGTGTTTAGACAGTCCCCATTATTGGAAAGATTGCTTTAACTTAGCCAGTGATTGATTAGATTTAAGAAATAAGATTAGATTGAAGAAATGCAAAACATTTTACATTTCACTTGAAAACTCCTCAACTGGAAGTCAGCAGTGTGCAGAATTTGTGCCAAGGCTTTCTGCACTGGGCTGGCCACAGGATCCATAACCCAGAGAGATACAGCTGTGGGGATTTGAAAACCATACCATGTTTTTACTTTAATTTAGGAATCAGTTTACCTGATGTTAGGAAAAAGAGTAATCCATAAAGAGCCTGTGGGGAAGAAAAATGGACTTTTTTCATTGTTATCCCATTTTTCCTCTTGTTTCACATTTAAATTTTAGATGCATTTAACATTTCAACAGTTCATGTCAGATACTTCAAATAATTACTACATTGAGCTAAAAGAGAATTTTTAACCTGTTTTCTTCAGAAGCAAGGGACATGTAAATTTACAGTTACTTTTCTGGCCCAGTGCCGAAACATCTCTTTTGTTCTCATGAAGGAAAATAGAAAGGTTTGATTAAAACCTTGCTCGATAATTAAATGTCTGTAGCTTTTCTTCTCTAGACATTGTTCTGTTTTGGTGGTGCTTGTTGTAGTATTCCATGGAATTTTAATAAATCCCTCAAATGAACCCCCAGACAGTTTTCAGGATTTTTATACTACATTAGCAATTATAGAAATACACTGCAAAAATAATAAATGCCTGTTAATTGCAAGCATTTAATTGTGCAGATTATTAATTTAGCATGAAGAGCAAATGATGGGCTATATTTTGCTGTCTGTTGCAGAAGTCTTGCACATATTTTAAAGTTCCAAAAGTGATTTCATTTGGAGTAATGATTGATGATGCATCTGGTACTTGGATCTTAAACTGAGCACTTGCTGAACAAATTTACTAATACACCCCTGTTCAGCATTACTTACTCAACACTGCTATTGAAAACCTAAAGTCTGAGAAACCTACAGTAAGTAGGGAAAGCTCACTCTGGAATTTAATGACATTTTAAGCTACATTATGTGTAAAGGTTGTAGAATAACTTGTATTTAATGGGGCATTCAGGAAGTGTAGGGGAAGAAGGCTACTTTCATGCAGAGGGAATTCTTTATTGTAAGGGTGGTGAGGCACTGGAATGGGTTGCCCAAGGAAGTTGTGAGTGCTCCATCCCTGGTGGTGTTCAAGGCCAGATTGGAGAGAGCCTTGGGTGACATGGTTTAGTGTGAGGTGTCCCTCACCCATGTGAGGGTGTCCCCTGCCCATGGCAGGGGAGTTGGAACTTGATGAACTTTAGGTCCTTCGCAACCCTGACTATTCAATGATTCATACAAAGCTGCTGAAGGACTGCATTTCTTTTTTTAATTAGTTGTTGTTGTTGTTGTATCCTCCAACAATTCTGTCACAGACACAACTCTTGTGGTGAGCTTCTAGGTTTATATGTAGGGGTTTCCCTGAGCTTCAGCTGGAGAAGAAACCCTTTAACTTCTAATTTTTCTTTTAAGAAAAGAAATGAAAACTGAATTATTTAAAGCAGAAACCAAGCCCATGCAGCGTACAGCTTTTGAAGGAGACCGAAAAACTCAGCAGCGATTGGAGTTGCTGGGCAGGGTGAGCTCTTGCAAAGGCAACAGCGAAGTGCTGCATGGCTAACACACGGAAATGAAGTGTCAGCGAGTGAGCAGCTACAGGAAATTCATTAACCTGTGAAAGTATACAAATCTCTTCTCTACATTGACTTCTGGTGTGTTTTGCCAAAATACGTTAACTGTGATTATAATACATTTTAACAAAGGGTATGTAATCACTAAGGCTGTCAAGGTTTGGTCAGCTGGTGTAGCTGGATATAGCAAGCTGTTCTTCAGGATACAAAAGTACTTCTGCATAGACATCCCAGTAATTTAATAGAGTGAAGACAAGTGTTTGCTAAATCAAGGTGGTAACTTCTTTTATTTTAGATAGAATTGCTTCCATGCTAACATTAAAGCATGAGTTTCAATTCTGCTTGGAACGTTTCTGTTTTAATGTGCATTAATATACTAAAATCCTTCAGTTTGAGGATTAGCGTTGGATTTTCTATGAGCTGTTTTTAACTTGCATACAAAAAATTAAGGTTGGGAGTTGGTTTGTGGGGTGGTGTAACAGCTTGTACTTAACCAAAATACTTGCAAGGAACCAAGGAGGTTTAGGACTCACAAGTCTTTTGTGAAAAAAGCATACTTTTGGTGATCTCTGCCTCTGAATGGCACCATTCTTTGACACTCTTTTTTCCTTCCTTTTTGATGGTGCAAATAAGAAAACAGGGCTGTGCTGCCTTTTAAATTTCCCTTTCATCTAGGCGTGCTGTCTTCTACGTCATCTGGGAGTTCTTTTTGTGGTTGGGGCGTACGTGACAGGAGGACTTATTTCTCCCTTAATTAGGGACAGGCGGTGGGCGTGAAGGCTCCTTTCCTAGCTTCAAGATTGTCATACACTCCTCCAAACAAATCAGCTAGTCACCTGCTGCAAAACAGCTCCTCTATTTTTATACAAAAATGGATATTTAAGGCTCTGACAGGGGGAGTTACAGTGTTCGTTATCCCACTGGGAGGGATTGTGCTTGACGGTTGGCTGGAGAGGCCTTGGTCGTGGTCAGCAAAGGTGCTGGAGGAGAAAAGGAGCTCTGGCGAGTTGGAGATGGCAAAAGGGTTTTAATTTACGCAGCCTGGACAGTGTATTGTTGCTGTCTGAGAAAGCCTCCCGTGGCTGCCTGGCGTGGCTGCTCTGCTATTTATGAACAGCCAAACTGCAAGTGCAAGCTGCAGCTCTAATTCATCAGAATACTGCCAGTCCTTTGCAATGTTACGAGTTGGTTTTCTTTTTTTCTCCCCAAGGCTTAGCCTTTTGCTGTGCATTTTATGCTTTTTTTTTTTTCTGATATGCTTTGTATCTCACAGATCACACTGTTGACTGCAGTGGTGTCAGTATAGCCGTGGTGGAGCTAGAGCAGGACCATCCTGCTGAAGGAGAGGAGGAATGTAAAACTCCTGGTAATAAAAAGTCTGGTTTATATTTTAGGTGTAAACTAAACTTTGGCATTGGTATGGGACTTTGCCAGGTATGCATGCCATCTGCTTTGTGACCTATGTAGGACTAATGCAAATAGCAATTGACTTTAGATAATTTGATGTTATTTAGCTCATTAATTTATGTCAATCAAAAGACAGGAGGACTTTTCTGCCAGCAATAAATTAGTTTCTGGTATTGATTTACTGGTAGTGACATGGAAGAATGAGGAATGACGTTTAGTATGGCTCTGTCAAAAACTATTATCTTAATATCACAGCAGTCAAATTTTAGTAACAGCTGCTATGGTACTTCCCTGAATAGGGACTACTTTCCAAAGTGTGGAAAAAATACATGGTATTACAGGGTAATAATGGTGGGAAATGCTGTTTTTATACTCCAGCAGCACTTCTTCTCTCTGGATCAGTTGAGATCACTGTGTACTTCTCAGAAGAGGTTATTTTCTGGTTCCAGCAGAATTGTGTCCTAGACATGCCTTCAAGCCATCTGGCCACATCTCACTGCATTCGAAGAATGCTGCTGGGCACATTTAACTAGGTTCCCATGCCAGGCTGCTCTGGCTGGGGGTGCTCCTGGGGGCTCAGGAGGATGGATGTTTCCCTACTGCAGGATACAGCTTTTCCTTAGAAGTGTGTAACTTGCTTCAGTGAGATACATATTTTACTGCTTTGTAATCTTTTTATTGGGGTTGGGTTTTGGTTTGTTTTTTTTTTTCCCTTATGTATGGCTGGCTTTCGTTTTGGAGATGGTGAATTTTCAGCAAGTTTCCAAAAGGTTTGTTCCGTGGCATTTTGAAGAAATACGCCAACAGTGTATTCTGTAAAACATTTTATGCATATTAAAACAAAAATCCGTTAAGGTCGTGCCTGCCAGACTTTATACAATGGGACCTTTGAGTTTGTATCGTGTGTCTTGTTTGTGGAGCGAAGATCCTTTGCTGTGATGCTCAGCCTTTGCAGCCGAGAGGTCTGTGCAAGGCCCATTAATTTTCCATTAGTGCAGTGTTAGTAGGTCCCAGGAGTTCTTTTATTGATGGTGGATGTTTACCGGTGCCAGTATCGAGTGGAACGATCTCTCACTTCACAATATGTTTGTTGACTGTTTCTTCTCTTTTTATGATAACACTTCCTTTTATTTTGATGATACTTAATGCTGCCTTTTGTTTTGCTTAATCTATTAATCATCCAGTCTTCTTATATTTCAGAAAACATACAGTGGTTGTTATATGCAAAGCTTTTTTAGTTTTGTTTTTTTTTTAAGTCTGTCTGACCTAAAGTTACATAAACAAAGAATAATTGAGAGTTTTGTGTTACTTTGCATGTATGCCTGACTTTTGCGTGAACATCTGAAGGGAAGAAGCCCCCTAAAGTTACACGGTCTGTTATATTCTTTAGTAAATTCATTTTGGTTGCATTGAAGATATGCATTTGTACCAGGTTTATGGCTTTGTTTATAGTTACATATTACTAAAAATTTAATATAGATGTTGTGTTATGAGTGATTTGACTGTGCTACTTATTTTCTTACCTTTCCTATGGCCTTTCACATAAATTGTGATTAACATGTTAGCTTTTCAAGAGGAAGTGAATGCTAATGGTATGTAATAAACCTTCTGAATGAAATGTCCTACCCTGTACATAAAATGAAGAGAGTCGTTTCACTGTTGAGTTGGATAGCTGCACTTGAATATAGTCTACTTTTAGTAATACATTTCAATATTTTTGTTATTTTTTTAGAGATCTGTTTATTCTGGCACTGTCATTTACTGGAATTTGAACTAGTAGACTTAAATGCCGACATCTTTGCATTTCTGCAGTAGGAGATATAAGGCTTAATGAGCACACATGTTTTTGGCTTTTTTAAGGTTTGCCAAGGAAGAGGGGATCAGCCACCAGTATAGTTTCTTCCAAGGTCAGGAACACACAACACACACTTAACAGATCAAACTAGATTTGGGAAGAAAAAGTGGTACATAATATGACATCTTCTTTAGGAACTGGTTGCTTTTTGAGAAAGAAAACTAGATATATAACCAGTTTCTCAGAATGAAAAGAAATAACATGATTGTTCTACATGGAGTGTAGCTGCGAGAATCCAAAAATCCCAAATATTTGCAGTTGAAGCATGCCCAGAAATCGGGTTTTTTTCACTGTACTTCCTTTCCTCAGCTTGCTCTCTTATTCTCTGGTTGGCAGATGTTCTCCTATGGGCAAGTTCGAATGGAATTTGTTTCATTTAAGTTTAACTGCTAATTTCAGTCCTAGTCAGTGGATCTGGATTGAATCATCCCTGGAGATTCCTGTTTTATAAACCTATTTTAGGATCCAGTGAATCACCAGCTGAAAGTGGCTGTCTCTTATTGCTGATTCTAGAGGAAGCATCAATCATGGCTGCAGAACAAATGTCAAGCATATATAAGGCTAAAATTAAGTATCACGAATACAATCTCAAGACCAAATGTAAAAAACCCTTCCACATCTTTGTTTCCAAAGTATAACAGAGGGGAAATGTAGAGTTGCTTGAAAAGTAAAATGTGTAAGAGCCCATCTGTTCACACAGGTGTCCGAGAGACCATGACTGTGAAGCTTTCATGAGCTTAGGTGGCTTCAGTCTCACTGCTCAAAGCACCACCAGCCCCTCCTTCCAGCGATGGAGCTCTGCTTTTCTCCTTTTGAATGCACCTCACTGAGCATTTATGTGTTTATGGTCCGCCTAACCATAAACTGGCAAATAACATGGCATTGCTGCTTACAGGTGATCTGCATTCCATTCGTGTTTATAGACAACCTTTGCCTTCCAGAGTTTCAGAAAAGAACTTGCTTAGTTCACTGTCATTCAATGTATCTACTTGCTTCTTGTCCAAAGTATTTTGGTGAGATTTTAATTTTTATGGTACCTTGTCACCTAATTTTTGATATTGTATAGAACTGAAAAGGCCACTTGAAATGAGTTGCTGTGACTGTTAGCTAACACAGATTTTTCCACTCTTTTGTTAGATGTCTATTTAAATGCCTTCGATAGTTTTGTAAACACTACATCTCTTTCTTCTTCCCTGTTGGCTGCTTTTCATTTCCAACACAGGTTTTTCTTTTTCTGTAAGACACCAAAGCTGTAAATGCCTGCAGCAGATTGCCACCAGCAGCTCACGCAGAGAGGGTAATCCCAGCAAACATTAAAGCTCAACCTCTTCCGTTTACTACTGGTGGGCATATGCCTTCTCTTTGCTCTCTGCTGCTGTGTTGCATTAAACAAACAATGATAGATGCCAACATCTCCTTCAGACCTTTCTGTTGTCCAGACAAGATGTTCTAGTTTGAGGTCTAAGCATATAAAAAACAGCTTTACTCTGCAAATTCCAAAACTGTTAAATGAAGTCTATATGAAGAAAACAAGTCAACAGCCCTTTTATATGAACATAGGTTAACTTCTTAGTTTTCTAGTGATGGTAACTGATGTACCAGATAATCTTGACTAAAAATCCACAATCTGAAAAATGACCAAGGCTTGTTAAAATTGCATCTGTGATGCACCTAGTATGTCTTCCACTGGAGAAATGCACATATTGGGCCGTGCTTTAGGTTTCTGCATCTTCCATGGCAGATTTCGTTATGGGATAAATAATACGAGGGAGAAAAGCAAAGTGGCACATTAGGACATAGGATTCAAGGAAGTGATGTGGCAAAGCACCATTGGGCCAAATTAAAATTATTAAATTATTACTTACGTTTTCTAAGTACCTGCTGGCTTCCTCTGCCAGGAGTCTGCCAGAAGTGAAAGCCCCAGCATTTCTTGTGGTGTGAAGAGCTCAGTGTGTTGGTTTGAGGCAACATGTGCTTACAGGAACCTAACTAGGTACCAGAGTTACTCAACAAAAACTAAAAATCTCTCTGAGGTGGGAGTGAAGCCTTTGGAGGTGCATAAAATGCCTTGATTCACAGTCTTAAAAGTAAAATATGCAATTTCATGGTGGATTATGACTCATTTTGATAGGAGATTGATAAAGAGATTGACCCACGTTTTAAATTCTGGAGTTTTTTTAATGTAATAAACCCAGGGTAGGTAAAAATGCGTGGATTTTTGTCACTGTGCTGCAGTCAGAGGTGTTATAAGTGAGGGCCAGTATAGCCATGGCAGAGAGCAATCCCTTGATGTACCAGTTCTGCCTGGGAATACTCTGATCATGTATCTGGTAATGGAGATGTTAAATCCCTTCAGCCAGTAGCAGCAATCTGCTGGCAAGGAAGTGGGTTTTCCAAAGGTTTGCATAACTGGACGTTGAACAAGTATGTTTTGAAGCTGGTGATGCAGAAAAACTTTCTGCTTTAGGATTTCTGTCCTTCCAAAGACAAAATGAAAGCCGGGTGAAGCCTGGAAAGTTAAACACCTGCATGGTGAAATGAAACACCAGTATTTCAGTTGAAATCCAAGGGTTTATGCTCCTAATTCCAGTGATTGTGGTGTTTATGTACTAACATCTGGCTTTTGTCTGTGTGTCCACAATACTGAAGTAAGTTTATAATTTGTTTTCACTGCATAATGCTTTCACTCTCCAACTGATGATAACTTCTTTTTCCTCATCCTCTTGGGGTCATTAGTTATTGCCAGGTCAGTCTTTTTGTTGAACTTTTTTTGTACACGTAAGAGAAGCTTACATTTTATTAGGTTTTTTTTATCAGACTTCATAATACATGAACTACCAGCAGACATCTCTCTTAAAATGTGTACGTGAACACGGCTGGGTTGACCTGAAGCAGTCCGGCAGATAAAATACAGTACTGTCCAGGGCCTGGCTGCTTCTGGGGCACAGTTTCTCTTCCCCCGTCATCTTATGCATCCTTCCTTCAGACAATATAGAATCAATACATTAAAGAAACTTCACAGCTAGTTGGCCTTGCTGAACCACAGGCTCTGTGAGCAGCCTGATTTCCCCACTGGGTTTGCAGTGTCACTGGCCCAAGAGGGGAGGGTTTCTCCTGGGTTTCATCCATTGCTTTACAGGCTCTCATCCACAGTGGGGATGGAGCTCAGCCTGTCTCTTATGCTTTGTTCCGTTCATCTCATTAGTTCAGCTCTTTGAGAAGGAAATTCACTGGAAAGAAGGGTCTTACTTGAATGTCCAACACAAAAAAAGATACTGGGATGTGCAGGCTGCTTGTTCCATGTCGGCTCTGGGACTGCCCCACAGCCAGCTAGCTAGCTGGCACTTGTCTCATCAGGTCATCCCACAGTGGCTCCTGACTCTTTATTCTTTCTAATTACATACAGACAGATAAAAAATTAAAAGAAGCGTATCTTTGAACAAGTTTTGCTTGGATTTGTGTAATTTTTCACCAGATGTGTTACAAGGAATATACAGAAATACTAATTCCCAAACTTACTGAAAATAATAAAATAGGAAAGGGATAAATGAATGTGGAAAACCCAGATGAGATAGGATTACAAAAATGACTAAGAAAAATACTTAGATGGACTATATGATGGCTAGAATAGAAAATAATATCAATAGAAAATGCATAATGGAAAGAAATTGTTTTGAAAAGGATAAAGATAAATGACAGAGTAAACAATATTAGCTTCTTCAGGAAAAAAATACCGAGCTGCCCCAGCAGATAAAGCCACCCTAGGGGAAATAGTGATGGAAAGAATAAGAGGGATGGGTGTTGGCATTTCAGAGTCCACTGTCTAAAGGCTACAGTGTGACAGGGACACGTGTCTGATGACTGCTGGGTTTCTGCCACTAGAAAGGGTATTTTGTGTTTCAGACATACACATCTGATACTTTAACAACTTGAAAATGTAGAAATGCATCCAGTGTTTTGTGAAGAGGAGAACCCAGGTACCATTCTGCATCAGGAATGACGAAATGGAACTTAGTTGAAAAAGTTAGTTTGCCTGTATTTCTTTCACCAAGCTGGAAAAGCTGTTTCTGTAGCTTTAGTTATTGATGTCACTTTTCCACTGCTTAAAGACTGGTAATGGCTTTTGTGGGGAAGATAACTGTACAAAGGACTGTGCTTTTTGCATAAGTACATACACTACAGAGGGAAATGCAGGAATACAGGGGAGCGGGGAGCTGAGGGAGAGCTCTTATTGATTTCCTCTCACAAACTGCTGAATGCTGCATACAGGACTGAGCCCCTGGAGAAACCTGTCTTACTACATATATATCACTGGCTTTGACATCCCAGTGTGGGGTAGGCAAAATCAGGAAGTGCTTGGAAAGGGCAAAGGGGGCAAAGGGCTCCTCTCTCCTCCCACAGACAGGCGCTCCAGGTCACCTCCATGCTGTTACATTGCACCAATGCAAAGAAAACCATAGAAAAACCTTGCAAATGGCTTTATGCTTTTCAAATGTATGTATACTGGGGGAGAAAAAAATGTTTAAATGTGTTTAAATTTGAGTGTTAAGCTTTAGGTCAAAGCTGGTGGTGAGAGGGATGGGATGGTGGGCCCCACCCCCAGAGCCTGGAGAATTCCCTTGCCCAGGTGGACATTGTTCTTGTGGAGGGTTTGGCCCCTGATTGAAGTATATTCGCACCAGCCAAAGGGTGAGGGAGGAAAAGCGAATTTCCAGCTGAACTCCTCTGCAGGCTTCCCTTCCTATCACAGCTTAGGAGGGAAGGCTGCCTGATGGCTTGGTTCTGGTTTTAAAAGTGGGTATCTCTACTTTGGAGTTGTCTGAGGCTATCATTGCTTCCATGGAGCAGCATTGCAATGACTGGGGACTGGCTCAGGTTGCTTCCACACAGCAAACACAGTAGCTTAACACCCTTGTGTAGGGCAGACTGCTTCCCTGCTGAAACATCAAGCTGTATAAGATTGAAAAAAAAGGTGGTTTTTTTCTTCCCTCTTCTCCAATTAAACATTTCGTAGGTTTTCTGTTTTCTACTACAAATAATGGGGTTTGTTTCTGCTTTTCCCAGCTGGCAGAACAGTCTCTGACCAGCTGTACAGTTTACACTAGATTGAGTAATGTTAGCGTCTTGCTGGATTGAACAGGGAAAAAAAAAGTGGCTGTCTGTGAAGCACCGCTTGGTGTGACTTTGAAGCACAAGGGTAAATGTAAAGGTTTCTTCAGTGACACCGATACTGTATTTAAAGAGTTTCATGAATAAGTTCACTGCTTTTAAAGCTACTCAAAAACATGAGAGGCTACAATTTTAGGTATTGGTGCACTGGTCAGATGTGGAACTACGTGAAAATGTATCTTTCTTTTCAAATTTGGTTGGAAATTGGATGGTGGAAGCAATCTTTGATGCGTAATAAGCCTGTATTTTTGCAAATATGTGAACAATTTTGCACTGAGCTTTGCGTGTATTTTGAAGTGGGAATGACTCTGGGGGGTTGAAATAGTTCAGAAGACTCCATAGGCACAACCTAAGTACAGGCCATATCAGAAATCTTCAGCTTGCAAGCATTTGCTCTGGCTGTGGAGAGCTGTCAGACTGTCTGGATCTACACTCCGTTATCATAACCAGCTTTCAGCAAGGAACATGTGGTGCTTCTCTGCACAATTAGTGTGTTTCCATAAAACATATTTCCTAGTTTTGAGGAAAGTGCTTTTTCTTGCTTTTAAAGCTCATGAAT
This sequence comes from Loriculus beryllinus, assembly GCA_039877255.1. Lineage (NCBI taxonomy): Eukaryota > Metazoa > Chordata > Aves > Psittaciformes > Psittacidae > Loriculus > Loriculus beryllinus. Next base: position 9,799 of record JBCJKH010066369.1, on the reverse strand, counting down.
GAAGGGCAGCCTTTTAATTTACGCATAGTCTCCTTTTCTTTTATGTTCACCCTAATGCCTTTAGTAATAACATCTACTTTAATGTAGCTTAAGGATTGTGTTTACATGTATTTTCTACTGTTGTGTAAGCCCTGTATCTTCTGTGGTGGAAAATAGCAAAGAAAAAGAAATGTGTTAAGAACGGTCTCTATGTTTGAACTATGTGAAGTGTCAGACATGGCAGTGTTACACAGGTAATGAAGGAAAGATTTGCTTTGACTTAATGTTTCTCATTTCTGAAGATCATTTAGGATTTTTTTGAATCACATTTGAAGGGGGTGTTTCTAAACATCCAGAAAGGTTAAAAAGTGTAGAGGAAAGTGGTGGACAGAGGAGAGTAGAGTAAGTATTTCATAGACTCCTTTACTTAAACATCTGTTGTGTAGATACTTCAGGCTGTGGGGTACTGTGCACAGTTGCCTGTGTTTTTCAGCCTTTCAGCCCTGGTATATCTCTGTTTTTGATTTTCTGATAAAATAAAAGACTTACTATAATAACTGTAATTTCTTATCGGTCATTTATTTTTAAATGGACAGAAGATTTGGAGCACAGATGTGGTAGTGGTTAGTGGAAAGCGAAACATTAAGTTTTCACAAGATGTGCTTGGTAGTAGAATGAATTCAATATTCATGTTACTGTAAATATAACACCAAGGCAGACATAAATTGAACAATGTTGTGCAGCACGCAGCACACACACACACAAAAGTGGCCTGAAAAGAAGGGTAGAAATTTGGGAGACGTGATATATATGCAAATACAACAGCATTGTCCTGCTGTAATGAAGTATTGTCATATAGAGTGAAGAAATATATTGCTACCACTTTCCCAAGAATCTTCTTTCTTAACCAGTCTAAAGACATATATGCAGCTGCCAACTTGATGAACTAAAGATTTGTATTGCTTTTAAATTGTTACTCCAAGAAAAAGCTTTTTATTGCAGTATGTGGAAGGGAATGCAGTAAGTTCTGAGCCACCATTTTAATAACTTTATTTTTCAGCAGAGAAAGCTGTGGATAGATTTTACAATGCTGCTACCTAAAAAATGCAGACTTCGGCTTTTGAGTGGCACCAGCAAAGCAGTAGGGTGAAGAGAACAAAGAAGATGAAAGAAAAGTAGGAGAGTTTATTTCAAAGGCATCCATAAAAATGGTGGGGTTTTAAAATTTTATTAAGAATGACCTGAATTAAGCTTAACTAATTTGGGCCCCAGTCTTGAAAATAATTTCATGCATACTTAACCTCAGTTGTGTTTCGTGTCACTTAATTACCTCTGTTTACAAACTATTAAGCAAGCGTAGAATGTTTGCAAAATGAGCACAATAGAAAAAATTATAAAACCCACAGATAGGCTAATGTGAAAAGTCAGGCAGATACAAAAAGAATGCATGTTATTTCAACTTGTAGTGCTTGGAAATTCAAGTGACGTTCAAAGTCTTTTCAGCCACTACTGAATTTGATGAAACCTCCTTTTCACCTAAAGGAATGAATTAAAAGGAACCAAACAACACAATTGCCAGTTGGTGGAAAAATACAGAACTTAAATGAGCATTGCAGTAGATTATGGACAGCAAGTACATTTTTGGCTTAAGGCCAAAATTTATTTGGTTTGGCATGAGTTTTACAGGTGCTTGGCTCATCACTGGCTATTTTAATATATATTACATTGAAGTCATTAAAATGGTTCATGTACCCCACACAAAAAGAGTAAGTAGCAGCATGATAAGTTAGCTGTTATAAAGAATTCATGGCAATGCCCAGTAAATCAGAGCACTGGTATTTAATATCAAAAGCAGAAGTGTGGTGCTGTGGCTTCTGAAATAATAACTTACTTCAATCAGGCTTACATAAAGTAAGTTTTCAAATTGCAAAGAAGGGTAACCCAGGTGGAAGACGGAACCAAAGACTGCAATTCTCTTCCATGCATCATCTTCTTGCTAATGGAGAACAGATATTTTTTCTGGGGTGGGACTGATGGTGTATTATATGTAAATGCTATAAAGCAAAACAGTAACTGAAGAACAGAGGCACTGTGCATTTTGCCTTTGAATAATTGACCTCTGTGGAAGTCATGCATGTTAAACTGCAGATGTGAGCGCGTAATGGATATCAAGGTCACTGCTTGGTGGCTCTGCTGGCACTGACATGTGACTTTGACAAACATTGGGGTTTTATTCTCTCCAGATTCATTTCCTGCGAGTTTATTGTTTTCTGTTGGTTTGCTTGGTAGGCAAGATCTGTACTGAAAGGATCTTTAATCTGAAATCGAGCTGGAGGTACTGTTTTAGGGAGCCTGTGACTCATGCTGGCTGTGTTGCGTATTGAGACTTCTGTCGTGGTAGTTCCTGAGGGCTTCTGAGCAGAGGCAGCCTGAGGGGCCGGCAGCCTTTCTGAGATGTCGGGAAAGGAATAATTTCCACTGCATGTGTGCTCATATACTCTGTTTCTCTCTGGAAATCAATGAACACAAATTAAAATTCTCCCCAGTTTGCAGCTTTTGTATGATTTTGGTACAGAATCCAGATGTAGCACAGTTTGAATAAATCAGATCCAGGTTTGTCAGAAAAGGACTGTAAACCTTTGGTTAGCCTTGCCTCAATTTTGTATCAATATCAATTTAAATGATTTAAGAGAGGTTTTGGATGTTGTGGATGAAGATTCCTGTGAGTTTAATTCTACTGAATTAATGTTTGCTGTATACGGGACCTGAATTAAATCTATAGCCTGTCATTGCTGTGTTGCGACTTCTTTGATGGACCTGCCTCTTAGGTCACTTATTTTTCCCTGCCTCTGGTGGCTATCAAATGGGGAAAGCAAAAGCAACCCACCCAGGAGAAATAAAAGGAAATATAAGATATGCAAATACAAATTATTTGGTAGACAAATGTGAGTTTAAAGTGTTCTTGTTAGTGAAAAGCACTGAGAAAGCCAAAGGGCAGAAAAAGCATCAGAGAAGTTCTGTGATGATTCTCTAGTTCCTTTGTCAGCTTGTGGAGAAGGTGGGACTCTTCCAACACAGCTGAGTATTATTGGGCTTTGGGTTATTTGATTTAAATATCCACATAATTCTCCATCATTTCATTTTCCATGGGACATTTCAGGACTTTTTTCCGAGGAGGATTTGGATGGGAAGGTTCTGAGGGTTTTTCCTACTCTTCTGCTTGCCTGGGATCCAAACAATACTTCAGGGAAGCAGCTCCAGTCCTCATTCACTTCATATGCAACTCCTCCGTGCCTGTCTGTGCGCTTCTATTCCGTGGTGCAGCTCCCCAGTGCTGGAGAAACCGGCATTGGCCAAATCCCACTGGTGACACCAGGCACTTGCAGTGGCGCCGGAGCTGATGTTTTCCTTGTTTTCCCCATGCGCTCAGCAAAGGCAGCTGACCCCAGAGACTCTGCAAGTTGACTGGACTTCTGTTTTGAAAAGGTCGTGCTGACAGTGGGCACACTGGGGCCCTGTCTCATGTGATAGAGAGGGAGAAATCTGCGCCGGATCACAGGGAGCTGTTGGTTTTGGGCGATAAGGCAGCATTGTTTCCAAGTAGGAGCTGTTGTTTCTCCAGCCTGGGATTCGAGGTTGCCTGTCACGCGTGCTAGAGGGAGCTCTCTGTTCCTGCCAGGGCTATGTGCGTCCCCCAGCTATGGTGCCCTCAGTTAAATGTAGTCTCTGGAGAAAGGACCATCCTTCTTGGTTGCAGAAACCTGCAAATTACACCTCGCCTTTGCTAAAATAGGTCCATTGTGTTCTGAGCTGGCAAATCACCCAGCTAAAATAAGCTTTAATTTCTCATAGAACCCTATTGTTACCCTGTGGTAAAAGCTACTGAGGGAAATTTCCATGATAACGGCTGTAAATTTGTACCCACTCCTTTCTGGCCATGGTGAGGGACAGCAGCAGCAGCTGGCTATCTCCTGCTGCTTGGCACTTGGTGCTTGGCCTCCTTTGGTTCTCCTGGCCCAATATCATGATAATTTGTGTATGTTTGTGTGTTGCTGGTCTTCTTCCCCCAGTTAGGAGGGTTGGAACATGAGGGCTGTGCAGAAGGGTAAAGAAAGAATTTTGTGTATGTGTTTGATACACTGACACAAGGCACGAGGCAGGTGAGGGTCCTGGGTAGTGCTGAAGGAGAAAAACCTGATGCTTGTCCCTAGTGCCCAGTGGAAGTGAGCCCTGTTGCGTGCTGTGATTCCACCTGCCCCTGCCACCATGCGGAAGCTTGTTCCTGACCCTGCACACGCAGCACTGCAAATGCTGCTGAATTTGCCGGAGGCTTTGCAGGCAGAATGTACTAAACTTCGCATTTAATTTCAATTCCCAGCAGAACAACCACGTGTATATGCACAAGCATTACAGCAAAGGCATGCATCAATGTTTGCCTGGCTTGCTTGAAAGCATTTGTTTTGAGATCTGGTGTGGGCCTTGGTGAGACCCCAGTTGTTGCTGTGGGGATGTGAGCCCTGGCCTGCTCCTGACTCAGTGCTTGAAGGGAGGGAAGTGAAACTGCAGGCTTGAACATTCTTTGAAGCAATTTTAGAGCTTTAGGTGTTGTGAACAAACATACACCATGGTTTGGTTTTCATTTCGGTGTGTACTAGCTGATTTCCAACCCCTGCAGAATTCTTGGGCTTCATTTTGACTCCATTGTCCTCTCTTGTCTGCAGAAGTTGCTGGCAGTGTGCCATTCTTTACCATGTAAAATTGCATCAGGTGTTGCCATTTTATGGAAATGAGCTACTTGTGAGAAGGGTTAGTGACTATCTGAAATTCTTTTGCACCCTTTTTCTGTATTAGACAAGGGGTGATTTTTATTGCATTGCAAAGAGAAAACAAAAGTTGTGTAGGTAAAACAATGTTTCTGAGACAACTCTGAGACCTTGAGCTTCTATTTTAGTCTGCACAGGAATGGGGGAGGTCAAACAATTTCTGATGCATCACTTCATGTTTCTGAAACCATTGACTCAAAAAAGGTTATTTAAAGCATTTATTTTGTTTAGTTATCCAAATGTCTTTCTACAACAACTCCCCATTCTTTTTGATTCGGAGATGCAGAGAGATAGGAGATCCTCCTTTTGTATCTTGGTAGATGTTCATTGCGAGACATTTTGGATATGTTTTGCCACTTTGTTTCTGAAGTGTAGGCTGGAAATCATGCTTCAGTGTCTGATAAATTCATGCTCTCCATTTTAGACCTTAGAGACAAATATATTTTTAATGCTTTATAGATTTCTGTTGCCTGTTTAAAAACCTTCATGTTCCTCACTGTAACCGTGTTATTGCTCTCTGGCATGTATTTGTTAAAATCTTAAATCCAGTGCAACTTGGAAAATCATTCACTTCCTTAACAAGAACACCCAGCACTGGGCTCTTAGGTTTCTGTCTTTACTTTTCAAAATCAAAATCTCTCAAGCTTGGCAGTAGTTGTAGTTTCCATTTTACTTTATTTGCCTATCCTTCTGTGGCTTGTATTTTATGTTTTTCAAGTCAGATGTAAAAGGGGTTGGAAAACAGTATGAAACAAAGCTATGTATTATAGAAATATTCCGAATCCCATGGATTTTAAGTTTGTGAGGTGTACCATTTTAAGTTCTGTAACGCAGGAAAATTTCATCCTCATCCAACACCATCTATCCTACATGCAGGAAGGAGATATATTTGTTCTTAAGGTTCAGTAGTATTAGCAAAACCAGCTCCACTACATTTCTAGCTCTTTCTAATTCTTATATTTCCAGTCTTAAATAACTCTGAACACACATCTGTGCTTTCTAAACATTCTCACTCCTAGCTATGCTATGTAATGCTGTCAAGTTATATTCAGTTGTTTCCCTTTTCAAATATTTCTGCCCTCAACAACTCACATAATAACTAATGTGGGTATCGGCCCAGGCAGCCAGAGTGTGCTTCATGCGCAGGAATAGAGTATGTTTGCATGTGGGTGTGAAGACTTGTGGATCTCCAGATTAAAAAGCCATGTAGTGGATTGTATAAAGCAACAAGGGAAGAATTTGTTTTCCTTGTCAGACCTTTATTCTAAGTCAGTGGTATCCATGAAGTCCCTTCTGCACACCTTGCAGAGCTCCATACTCCTGTTTAATACTCTTGGTTTTGGAAATAGCAAGGAGGTTTGATCATGGGATGCCTTCATCATACATAGAACTGTGAGCGCTTCATAGGTAGCATGGGGTTTATCCTGAGCCATCTTGTAGCTCAGCAGTGAGGGAGAGGGGGACTTTCACACTGGGTGTATGCTATATTTAACCACTTTTTTCTCTTCTTTTTCTTCCAACCTTATGACAAGTTCCTTGGGTGGTTTTCCCTCTAGAGAGGTTGCACTCCCTGTCCTGCAGGTGTGCCTGCAGATGTGCTGCCATGGAGGCATCAGAGACTTCCTCCACAGACTTCAAAGCACAACCCTCTAGATGCCTCTTGAATATAGGCGCTAGGACTGTTCTCTAGCAGCCATAAAATCCTTTATAATTGACTCAGCTGATGTTTTTTGTTTGGTTTGGGGGATTTTTGGTTAGTGGGAGGGAAGAAGGGAATGATCAGAGTACATACATAGCAGTAAGAAAAGCTGCAAATGATCTAGATTCCATTATTGGCCCATCAGTCTATTTGTGCACTCGGCAGAGATGGTGAAAGTGTTAAAGACACTCATTACATTGAAATCTTTGAGTGTCCTCGCAGCTTTGGTCATGCATGAAGAATGCAACCACCTCCATTTCATGCTGATGAAGTCTTCACATCAGCCTGTCTTTTATATGACTGCAAATACCTACAATCCAGCCAATTATATAGAAGTTGCACATTCGACATCCTTTGTGGGGTGACCTGTCACAGCCAGCACACTGATACCGGCTGATGCTGTCATGTGCTTCAGCAACTGATAGAGTCACATGGGAAATGTTGGGGTTTAATTGAAAACTCATTTCTCAGAATTAGTCCTGCAGTTCAAAAGATTTCTCATGATTACTGGTGCGTGTGTCTCACCTTCACACATCTTTGTTCCGCGGATTAAATCAACTTTCTTCTGTTGACAATTGTGTAGGAATTTTTTTCCTTGGAATAACTTTTTTTAAATTGGAAACTCAAGTAGGTCATACACAGCTTATTGTTTAGAATGCTTATATATATATTTAAAATACGCTAAATTATTTAGTTATGGGGTAAGATGAAACACAAGATGTCAGGGGAAAAAAAATCTCATTACATGCAGTGTCAACCAAGGAAGCTTTGAATTGCTTGTCTTTTAAATTAGTATCCTGCAGCTTCAAGAATACATTCATACATAAAATGAACATACCTGCTAGTTTGGATTGCAGATATAACGTGTGATTAATATGTACTTTAATTTATACTCGACCTCGTGTGCCAAAAATACCCATGCTGGTACTTTACATGCATAAACACAAATCATACAAATGTTGCAGGAATTCCTGTGTCTAATTCATATGATTTATCTTGCTTAAAGAAACAGTTGTGCCCAAAATTACATGAATAGCCACACGTCCTTCCAATTCTCCACTTCTTGGAAGACTGAAAGCATGAATTATGTCATCCCCAAGGGAAGGGGAGAAATTGTTCCTTCATGGAGAAAACAGGCTGCTGTTTGTTCCTGCTTCTTCTTAAACTGAGTCCTGGTAGTTTGACATCAGTGTCCACGTAGCCGTGTGACTCGTTTCTTTTCACCATTGACCTCACACACACTGACTGGTAAGGACAGATGATGGAGGAGGCCCCAGGTGACAGCCTTCTCTTACACTCCAAACAGTACCTGTGATTCACTAAGCAGGGATTCAGCTCATATCTGCTATAGGCTGCAGGCTTCTTGATGAGACTCCCTAGTCAATGGCAGTTGATCTTTATCCATTTTAAGGAGAAGATGAGCCAGTGCGAATTGCAGCTTCTGTGCTGTGCTCATGGCTGAAAGCAGGTTCAGTAGAGGAGAGGAGCCAGGAGATGTGAGAATCCCACCACAGCAGCTGTACTGCATCACTGAAATTATTCATCTCATTCATCAGCCTGTCTCTGCTCCATCACCTACCAGTTTCAGATGATTAGGGGAAAAGTATAGCACAAGTCAGGTATAATGTGACTCTGCCCCTCATAGAGCCTCTTAGTTTACCGAAGTAAGAAGCACAAGTCCTTTTATGTCTGGTCACTGTTGTTATCTCCTTTGCTAAGCTGAGGTGACTACCACTAGTTACACGGCAGGATGAGACTTGCCACGAATTTATATGATGTTGTACATATGAGATTCTGCATCCTCATCTAATGATCCCTACTGTTTGCTTTTGGCTTCTGGTTATTTCTAATTATATTTTATAGGCTTAATCCCAATAGTTCACACATTTTTCTCGTCTTGAATTGCAATAGATACATTGTTATGTGAAAGAGATGACTAGAGATGATTTTTCATATTGGTTTAACGTTCTTTTGCCAGACTGTGATGTTTACCATAGCTCAGTATTTAACATTATTCTGAATGGAGGACACGTTTGAATGCTACGTCTTGGGATAGGTCCTTTCTGCCTTTCTTCAGAGAAGATGTGAATCTCTTGTTAATGGGTTTGCTTTTCATCCTATAGCTTTTCTCCAACAAACCCACAAGTGAGCTAGTGATGATACGCAACCAGCCAATATTACCAAGACTAGAGAAGAGCATTGTCAGATATTAATCAAAAAGACCATGTAGGTCTTGAAGAAAATCAGTAGGGCCCAAGCAATTGTCAGCCTCTGTGCTTAAGAGATATGCAATCTCAAGTCCAGCCAAATTTGATATGTATTTTCTGAGATGTCTTTTTTTGCTCATATGGAATAAGCTGTTAGCATAGCCTGGTGACCTATGAAAGCAAGAAAGAGGGAATGCAGGATCCATCTAATCATCAGAAAGGAAGGAAAACATGTTCTTAGGTTTTTTCTACTTTTTTAAAAATAGGATTGTTTAATAATATGGGTAGTACACTAGCTAGAGATCTACATTCAGTTCTCTTCACTGGCACAGACTGCCTACATGACTTTGGCAACTCACACTTCCTCATGTACTAAAATAAGTATAACAAGAGGATATGATGCTATGATGTTGTTGATAATCACTCACTACTTTACATGGAAACATTTGAAATGGGATATTGCCACTGTCATATGCAGAAAAGCAATAAAAATTATAGTGCACTCTGGCCTCAAACTGAAGGAAAAATGGGCTACTGCGTATCAAACACCTCATCTATATGACAGATGGGTAGATGGATGTGTTGCGCCTGTAATTTCCATGGCTTTTGTAGTATGTGGGTGGTATGTGCTTTGAGAAACAATTTCATAAAACTCCATCTCTGTGCCACTTGGCAGGACCCATGTATGTGCTCAAATACAAGAAAAGATGAACTGTTTTCTGTATTAGTTGCTTTAGGAAGGCAAAATCTCAGATACTGTTGCTTCTGTAAAGTTGTCCTTCTGTTAGTGTTGCTTTCTGAAATGAATACATAATCTGTAATTATTTGTAGTGTAGTTCCCTCCTTTAAAGACTTTTTGTTGATTGGGTTTTTTAGTTGTTTGGGCTTTTTTATTTGGTTGGTTTGGACTTTTATTTGATTGGTTTGTTTTCCTGAACTTCTCTCTTCTTTCTCTGGAGCAACTAAAGGAAGACCCGCGTAAAATGGCGTTTTGCCATCAGCTTGCCTGTAGCTGGGCGCCAGAGAGGTAGGAGTTTGAGGGTAAATCATCTTCCTTGTTTTTTTTCTTATGAGATAAAATATAAAATTAA